>CM077348.1:74862099-75067099 GCA_039655645.1 Ammopiptanthus mongolicus
GCAAAAATGAATACAGTTCCGAGTAATATTATCTCTTGCTGCATGGCTGGGATTTACAACAGTTTGATGTAAACAAAATGCTTTTTTGCATGGAGAACTTGAGGAGGAGATTTATATGGAGGTACCCCTTGGGTTCTGAAAAAATATGAGTGCCTATACTGTTTGCAGGCTAAAAAAGGCATTATACGGGTTGAAATAATCACCCTGAGCATGGTTTTGAAGATTCACCAAGGTTATGACAACCTTAGGATACAAACAAAGTCAAGGAGATCACACACTGTTCATTTAACACTCCTCTTTAGGGGGAGTAACGGTGTTGTTGGTATATGTGGATGATATCATTGTCACTGGAGATGATTGGAAAGAACAACAAGTCTTGAGTCAATATCTTGCAAAGGAATTTGAGATAAAAACTTTTGGGAAACTGAAGTACTTTCTGGGAATTGAGGTGACTCACATCAAGAAAGGGATTTTCATATCTCAACAAAAATATAGCACAAATTTGCTCAGATAGACATGAAAGGCGGCTTGTAAACCTGTAAGTACCCCTATAGAACCGAATGTTAAATTGGGTGATGAAGAGGAGAGTGCAACGATGGATAAAGATGTACCAGCGTTTGGTTGGTAAATTAATTTATTTGTCTCACACAAGGCCAGATATTGCATTCGCTGTAAGTTTGGTTAGTCGATTTATGCGTTGTCCAAAAAAAGTTCATTTGCAGGCAATCCATAGAATTCTGCAATACCTTAAAGGAACTCCAGGAAGAGGATTTTTATATAGAAGGAATGGGAATGCGGTTCTTGGAGCCTACACCAATGCCGACTATGTTGGATCCGTAACTAACAGGAGATCCACTTTTGGATATTGTATTTGGAGGAAATTTAGTAACTTGGAGGAGTAAAAAATAGAATGTTGTGCCCCGTTTTAGTGCTGAAGATGAGTTTCGAACCACGGCACAAGGTATTTGTGACCTACTCTAACTCAATAATTGTAGAAGACTTGAAGATTAAATGGGATGGCTGATAGGTTCTGGGCCCAAATGTACAAAGGCCCGTTTAGAATCACCTTAGGTGGGGAAGAGGGAATGAGGGAAGTTAGTTACAGGAGAGAGAAAAGAGGATTGAGTCTGTTATATAGGTAGGGTGGAGATAAGGAAAGGCATTTTGGATCATTTTAGTTAGGACCTTAGGGTTTTGGACAGAGAGAATTATCTCTTCTTTGTAGGAGCGTTGCTCTATGGCAATAGTTCGTTTCTGAGACAATCCCTTCCTAGGAGGTCCCATTGGTAACCCCACTTATAATTATTAGCGTTATAGCGTAGTGTGATAGTGCAAATTATAGAAATATCAAAACATTAAATATCCAATATTATAATAATATATACAGACATAAGAGTATTGGCTCCTTCAGTAGAGCCTATAATAACTGATACCAAATATGAAAGACTTTAGAATAAAATAACATGAAAGCATAGCAGAATAAAATAAAATACATCGGACTTCCTCTCCTGGCCCCAAAAATAATTTCACTCAAACCCATGTACTGGCCATAACAAAATTAAGACTGTCTACCCAACCACGACTCCAACGTATACGGTAGTCGGGCTCGTATACACTACTCTTCGCTGAGAGTAGTCAGTCTCCCGGAGACGGTCGTTCTCTGCATAGAGCAACTCAGGGTCCCCCATCATTGGGATCCGAGGCTCTCCCTCCAGCATCAGGCTCATCAATCTCCTCTGACAATTCCTCATCATGTTCTTCTCGTGCGGTCGAGAATAAATAAAATATGACATAAAAAATATAGGGGATAAGAAACAATAATGTGTCATAACTGGGAAAAACAGCTATACAAATAATTTATATAGATAGCACACTCAGAATCGCAACAGTGACAACCAAACAACTCCCTGGATAATTTTCTCTTAACGACTGTCTCTCACATTCATGCAACTAACGACTATATGGACGCGATCACGACGCGACATCCCCAACATATCAAGCCGTCTCGGCCATCACTATGCCACCCCTCATAAGGCAGGGTTCGGTCTAAAGCCTGCAGGCCCAACTCGTCTCATGGGTACGACATATTCCCCCGGCCGCAGGTTAGGTCGGAATATTCGTCCGTCAACAACGCAACTTACGGTAACGACACGTTCCCTCGCCTGTAGGCTAGGTTGGAACATTCGCCTGTCCGTTAACAACTCAACTTTCGGTACGACATATCCCCCGCCCGCAGGCTAGGTCGAGACATTCGCCCGTCCGTCTACAATTCGACTAACGGGTACGATCATCTCCCCGCAGGTAAGATCGGAATCGCCCCTACGCCGAACTAATCGGTACGATCGTCTCCCCGTAGGTAAGATCGGAATCGCCCGGATGCCAATACAGTGATGAACAATGACTATGCAACATGAATCTCACCAACTCATCTCAGGATCAACACTTAGTGCCTCAACCACGACTTATAAACAACCACAACCAACTTGCCTCCGGCTTAACCGGGTATCGACTTTATATCACAACATCAACAGATCAACTGTATCTCTAGGTTGAGCACTACGACATATATATATCCTCGACTTTCTCACCACACATTCATCTCCCAACTTATCAGAAATCACTGCCTAGCTTTACTCAGATATCAGCAGTCACAACAGCACATACATAACAACCAGCGACAGATTCAACAGCAAAATCAATCTATAGATAAATCATATTTAATCAATCAGAAGCATATAGTAAGCATAACATGTATCACATATATCATATTAAATACCAATCACAGAGCAGACATCCTCAATATACAATGAAATCAACCTAACGGTCAAACGACCTTTAGTAGGGTTTGGGTCACCCTACGCATATCAATATATATTATTTAAAGCTTACCTCCCCGACGATATTGTGGTTCTTTGCCCCACCTTAGTGATGTTCCCAAGGTATTCCGAATGCGACTCTGCAACTTTCAATGGGGTGCATAGTCGAACGTTCGAGTCTTATCAGATTCTATACAACAAAACACAACCAGAAATTAAAACAGTTAAATCATAAACTCCCTAATCCTTAGGATTAGCTATTGCCCCTATTTAATTAATTAAGCTAGGGATGTTGAAATTCTACCAACTCTTGGATCAATGATCCTTAAGCATATTTAAGACATAATCCATGATCAGTTATCAAAGATTTGAACCAAAACCCCTTAAACCAATAAAGTAGGGTTTCGGCCATCACCTCTAAAAATAGGTAGAGTTTTATTTGGCTTCCTATTCACTTGGATTACATGATTAAGGAATGAAATGGGTGAAATCAAGAATCATTTCACAAAAATTGAAAAAGAACCCATTTCCCCCCAAATAGGAACATGGTTCGGCCTCTTCTAGATAAATAGGCTAGAGAGCTTATTTGATTTCAAGCTCTTGGATTATGATAGTAGAGGATGATACTAGATCATAGAAATTGGTTTGACATTAAAATGATGTTTCTATAATTTTCTAGGAATTTTTGAAGTTTGGATCATAAACTTGAAACTATGAACTTCAATGGAGAAAAATGAAGATTGAGAGCTCAAGGATGAAATCTATACCTCTTAGGTGATGGAGGAGGATGAGAGGAGCAACTTTGCTTCACAAATTTGGTTGAAAATCCTTGAGGAAATTGAAGAAAAATGGAGGTGAAGTTGGAGGAAAAATGGAGAAAGGAAGAAGAAGAAGAAGAAGAAGGGGGGGAGAGAGAGAGAAGTCAGCGCAGATGAGAGAGAGAGTGAGTGGATGACAACTTTTTAGATATTTTAGGGACGTAAACGTCTTTTAGGAAAAGACCGGGGGCATTTTGGTCTTTTCGCGTTCAGATATTTTCTAATTTCATAAATATCTAGATATTTCTGGAAAAGCCATGATGACAGTAGTGAGTCACAGGCATGCCTTCCTAGGCGATGTGACCTCATGTTCATCCGTTTTTAGCTCCGTTACTTACGCGATTTAATATTTTGCCTAAGAAAGTCGTGAGAACTTTTATATTTTGAAAATTTTCAAAATCGCCGACATCGTTCGTAATTTTATTTAAAACCTAATTGTTTCGTTCACGAGTCAAAATTAGGTCGTCCGAGGAGTAAAATCATACTGTCAGTGTAAAACGCAGATCGGGCTCCGTCTGAGTTTTCGACCAAAATTTAACCACAGCTTCCTACGATGGCGTAGAGCGTGACTATGGTCTCGGATTAATTTATTTCATTTTCTAGATCTTCCAATAAAATACAATTACCTAAATACTGATTAATTAGAAAGAATAAGAAAATCGGGGTGTTACAGTTTCCCTTATTGTAATTCCCTTATTTTCAACAATAATACTGCCATCTTTATCTTCTCTACTATCTTATTTCCTTGTTCTGAGTTTGGTTTGCATCAAACTGGTCTGACCTGCCGGATCCGTCTAGGGGAAGATCGTTTGGAGAGGGACCAACGGTGTAAGGAAAGGGAGGCAGGATAGGAGCTTTTGAGATTGGGGTAATGAGCATCAAAGCGGCTCTAGCAAATCTACAGCTCAAGTTAAATGAAAATCACGAGAAACTGATTGCGATGTTAACAGGAAGCCTGGGCCAAAAACGGCAAGAGAGCGAGGAAATGACGGAGAATGACAGACGAGAGAAAACAAAAAGGGAATGGAGAATCTGAGATTCGTTCACCATCGGAAAACCCAAAAGATAATGGGTTTGAGGGTCGAGTTGACGAGATCCATTCTAGGCAAATGAGGCCGTCAAAGGAGACGCAAGAACAACCAAAACTAGGGGAGACAACTCTCCATACGGCCGTTGCAAAGGTAGAGAGGAGGAGGCGCGAGGGAGTGAAAGCTTTTGAAGTATGGGTCTCAGACAGCTTGATCGATCAAATATATGCACTGGAACCGTCGAACGCCAATTTGTGTGTGTCGGTCGAAGAGATCCGAATAGTAGAGAATCTGGTTGCTCCTACACCGCCGTCGGAACCGCCAGACACTGGTAAACTTACGGCGGCTCCTTCACAGCCAGAGTCGTCGACCACCAGTTCACGTGTGGTAGCCGTTGGGTCATTGGGGGATGAATCACCATGGGCGCATCCAATCGAAGATCCGATTGGTAGGGGAGCAACATGGATCGAGGCAGTGATCATCGTCAAATAGCGGGTTTCGCGTAAGCCACTCTTCACGCAAATGTTGTTGACACCAACCAGTCTAAAGTTTTCATACTTGGGAGGGGATGGGTCTTCAACAATGGCGGAGTGTTGGATGTTTAGTATGTCGACCAAACATTCATCACCAAACGGCCCGGTTGGAATGTGCAGATAACCGCCATGGAGATTCAGGTTGCACAGTGTCCAATCATACCTCCACCACCACCGGAACCGTCGGAGGCCATCCTACATGTGGTGGTTAGGGAGTCGCAATGGGCGGAGCAACCAGGGGTATGAAGGATACATACAGCGATGTATGATAGGATACTGGGTTGGGCCTAAACCTAACATATGGGCTAAACAGGAGAGTGAGGTAAGGACCGATGATGTGGCTAGTTTGTTAGAATATGCCAGTGATTATAAGGAAGAGAATAGGAGGAAGGGTTCATTATGTATGTTTCTGTTAGAATCTTGAGAGATTGGGCATAGAGAGAGTCTTTCTTCTCTGGGGAGCACTAGCTCTGGGATTACAGTGGTCATCTGTAATATTTCTTATCTTTTTCAGTCAAATAATACACAGTTTCTGTTTCCCTTTAATCTGGTTTCTATCAATTGGTCTGGCCTGTCGGATGCTCGAGGGAGAGCCAGTGATGCCGGAGATGGAGATTCCACTGTTTGACGGGGAAGAAGATGCCTACTGGTGGGTGATTTGCATGGACAAATACTTCAATGCCAAGGAAACAGCGGAGGAGCAGAGGATGACGGAGGCGGTGAAGGCAATGAGGGGTCGTGCTCTCAAGTGGTGGCTTTGGTGGGATCAACGTCGGGTGGGTTGGGAAACATTCTCACTTGTATTTCTTTGGCGTTTTAAGCCGAAATACCGGGACATTTTGCCCATTCTTGATCAGGAAGAAGAGCCGGATTTGGAATTGGAGACGTTGAAGATAGCAGAAGAAGAGCCGGAAAACAAAAGGGGAGAAGTAAGGCTGAAGACCAAGAACCGAAGTGTGAGCGAGGAAGTGGAAATGAAAAACACAGGGTCAGTGAAGAAAGTAACTGTAGAGAGCGCAATAGAAATGGGTATTGGGTCAGAGGGTAGTATTAGCATTGACGGCCATGGTGTGGGTGACTGCATCGAAACAGAGACGACGTCAAAAGGGAAACAAACAGCAGTAACCAGTAAGGGAGGAACATGGATTGGGTCAGACACTGTGCCGCCAGCACCGTCGGAGCCGCCAGATCTGGATGTATACATGAAGGAGGGAGGCCCTACCAAGCGCTGTTGCCGGCGCCGCCAGAACCACTGGACCATGGTTCTCACACTGTTAGCATTGGTGACCCACCGCCGTCACCACTGTCGCCGCACCAAAGAAATTTAGCGTTGGGGTTCACAGGCAGAATGACTGAGTGGCCACCGCCAGAACGGCTGGACGACCTGCCGCCGTTGCCCAAACTGCCGGACCCATATCGTTCTACGATGCTGTTTGTCCCTGGTGAAAAAACGGGTCGGGCTGGAGTCAGTTTTTCACCAACACCCTTCTATGTGTTTGCTGTGAGTGAACCTGCAGCAGTGGGTGGCTGTTCGGCGTTCTTTGGCTGCAAAACCACTACAGTGGGTGGATGGGTAGTTGCGGATACATCGGGTAGAGAAATGGTAGAGTCAAATGTTTTGGTTGCAGATGAGGAGAGAAACACATTTGGGAATATAATGAAAAAAGGAGTAGAATTGGAATTAGAGAAAACTGGTCAGTTTCTTGACCTACTGGGCCAGGCCCAAATGTTTTTAATTAATTCTGATTATGTTAAAGGGGGCCTAGGTCAGACTTGAAACAATTTGATGGGCATATGCCAAAAACTGAATTATGGGCCCATATTACTAATGAAAGAAAAATGTTTCAGGTTGAAGGGACAATGGATCTATTGGTACGGGGGCCATATCTTAATTCCCAATTTGTATTAGAAACAGAGGATGCTGGACTACATCCACTTAAAACTGCCACAAGGTCTTTTTATGAGTTTATTAGACAAAGGGTACATAGCCCACGAAATTGCCAATTTTTGGAGTGGAATTTTATATTTAGTGGAGTAGAGGCAGGTACTGTAAGGTGTATTGCTGCTGGTGTCAATGCAGCAACCTTACTCTGTTTTCTGATAAAAAATACCACTGAAAACAGAGCATTTGATCTGGGAGGAAGTCCTTTTGTTTCATCCACAACTTGGTCATTATGCTTCAACCTATGGGATCCCGGAGGAAGTTACTTTCAGCTGCTGCAAGACTCCTGCCGAATTCTTCACGGGTTTCTTCAACTGCTACAAAACCCTTACCCAAAATGGCTCGACAAGTTCCCAAAAGTGGGATACTGGGGAAAGGACTTGGTTCTCCATCACTATTTTGCACATAGACAGTTTTGGGGAAATTTTGTTATTGGGCACTGCTTTTGGAAGGGACAAATTTTTGGAATTGGACATGGGATAGCTCAGTTGCACCCTATACTTCCTATGTACTTGGTCTCTGGTATGTTTCTTGGGTTGGGAAGCATGGCACTTCTGATTTCTCTATGGCAATATTTTTTTTGTCCTTATGGTCTCTGCCAATGATGGATGCAAATTTCATAGTAGTTTCTTCATCATGTATTTACTAATTTCAGCCTTGAGGACAAGGCTGTTCTTCCAGCAGCAGGTAGTGATAGGATATTGGGTTGGGCCTAAACCTAACATATTGGCTGAACAGGAGAGTGAGGTAGGGACTGATGATGTGTTTAGTTTGTTAGAATATGCCAGTGATTATAAGGAAGAGAATAGGAGGAAGGATTCATTATGTATGTTTCTGTTAGAATCTTGAGAGATTGGGGAGAGAGAGAGAGTATCTCTTCTCTGAGGAGCACTAGCTCTGGGATTATAGGTGTCATCTTCTGTAATATTTCTCATCTTTTTCAGTCAATAATACACAGTTTCTGTTTCCCTTTAATCTGGTTTCTATCAATGTATCTCTCTGGAAACGACGAATCGATTCTGGCGAGGAAGAAAGAATCAGGGGCAGCATGGGTAATCTGTAGATTGGGAATAATTCTAAACCTAATGGGCCATGCCCAATTTCATGGAAAGGAGAAGTTAGCACATACTGGTTCTGAGTTTGTTGACTTTGTTAATACTGACGGTAATATTGGTGTAATTTTGGAATCTAAAAGCTTCTATACTAAGGCTGCAGGGAGATCACAAAAGGGGGATTAGCTGACATACCCGATGGCCCCGGCCCAATTGCATAAATTTCAATTGGCAAATAACACTAATCAGGCCCAATATAATATTAGTTCATGGGAAAAGAGGGTGAGAAAGTGGGCTGAGGTGGAGCTATTGTTGCTTGAGAAGGTTTTAGAGAACTATTCGACTATTCCCCCATTACAACCGCCATGGTTATATTGGCTTCTGTTATCTCATCAACTGTATCAAATGTTTACTGGTAATTGAGTCAGCCTTTATGGTGCCTGCGTATGATCTGAAATCTGCTCCTGAGCTACCTTTATACCTGATATTGGGAATGCTATGTTGTGTTGTAAGTATGGTCATGAGTCGTGTGGTTGCTTGGTCCAACAAATTTTTTGAGGTTATCCAGGAGAGATTTGGCCTTGCTACTGTGGTATGCCCTGCTTTAGGTGGTGTAGGAACTGGGATCATTGCTCTTAAATATCCTGGAATATTGTATTTGGGTTGCACACAAATGTGCAAAGCACAAATGTGCAAGAACTTTGTATACTGGAAAGAGTGTTTCAACCCCTGGAATATGGCTTCTGACTCAATTGGTAGGTGCTAAGGTTATTGCCACAACTCTTTGCAAGGGATCGGGGCTTGTAGGTGGCCTTTATGCACCGAGTTTAATGATTGGTGCTGCAGGAATTATTAATTCAGCAATTCCTGGAAATGCTGTTGTTGCCCAACCCCAGGCATATGCTCTGGTTGAAATGGTTGTTACATTAGCATCTGTTTGTTCAGTTCCTTTGACTTCAGTTCTACTTCTATTTGAGTTGACAAAAGATTAATGATTGGTGCTGCAGGAATTATCAATTCAGCAATTCCTGGAAATGCTGTTGTTGCCCAACCTCAGGCATATGCTCTGGTCGGAATGGTTGTTACATTAGTATCTGTTTGTTCAGTTCTTTTGATTTCAGTTCCACTTCTATTTGAGTTGACAAAAGATTATAGGATACTGCTTCCTCTCATGGGAGCTGTGGGATTGGCAATATGGGTTCACTTGGTGAAATCCAGACAAGGGAGAATGACACCTGACACAAGAAATTCAACAAGAGGATATTCTGCAATATCACATGCTGAAGATAGTGATGATGGTAACTGGAGACAAGCCAATAACGGGGATGGTATAGAATTCTGTGTTGTTGAAGATGCTGTTGATATCGAAGGAATTGATGAGGAACTGCTTCTGGAAAATATCAAGGTTTCTCAGGCCATGTCAAAAAGGTATCTGCTGAAGGTTTTATCATCTGTAACCCTGAAAGATGCAATCAAATGTATTATGACAACAACCAGAATTGTTTGTTGGTGGTTGATGAAGATGATTTTCTAGAAGGAATATTGACGTATGGTGACATTAGAAGGAATTGTCTGCCCGGGGAACCTAATGAAGTAGTACTTGCAGGTAGAAGGAGTAAGTGTAATGGCAGGACAATGATTGAGTGGCTCATTCATTAGAAGGCTCAAACAGCAGAAGAAGCTACTTGGGAAGAAGCGGATTGGCAGCAACTATTAAAGAACCGTTTTCTTTTCTCTGCCTTGAGGACAAGGCAGAATTTAAAGGTGGCGATATTGTTAGGTTCCAGGCCCAAATGTACAAAGGCCCGTTTAGAATCACCTTAGGTGGGGAAGAGGGAAGTTAGTTACAAGAGAGAGAAAAGAGGATTAAGTCTGTTATATAGGTAGGATGGAGAGAAGGAAAGGCATTCTGGATCATTTTAGTTAGGACCTTAGGGTTTTGGACCGAGAGAATTATCTCTTCTCTATAGGAGCATTGCTCTGTGGCAATAGATGGTTTCCCCTATTGTAATTCCCTTATTTTCAGCAATAATACTACCATCTTTATCTTCTCTACTATCTTATTTCCTTGTTCCGATTCTGGTTCGCATCAATGGCCCTATGAAACACTACTGTGATAATAAGTCGGCAGTCAACATCGCTCATAATCCTGTTTAGCATGATCGAACAAAACACATTGAGGTGGAGAAGCATTTTATCAAGGAGAAGCTTGATTGTGGTCTGATTTGTACACCATTCGTACCTTCACAAGGTCAACTTGCAGACATTCTTACTAAAGGATTGTGCAGTGCAGACTTTGTAAGAATTGTATGCAAGCTTGGAACAGAAAATACCTATTCTCCAGCTTGAGAGGGAGTGTTGGAAATAGAAACTTATTAATGCTCCACTTTTCCAAATAGGCCAGATTCTTTGTATTTTAAGTATAGTAGGCTCAATGCGTCTTAGTAAATAGTTTCTCTCTTGTAAATTGTATTTGCATTTATTATCTTTTAATCCTCTTAGTATATAAATTAAGTCACTCAACTGAGTGTAAATCTAATGAAGCATATTCAGAAATATTGAGTCTCCTCATATTCTTGTCTTCTTTCTGCAAGCTTTTGAGTTTTGATTACCTTGGGGAATCTGCATTGAAAGAGAGGGAGACATGATGTTCTGACTTGCTTTGTTTTTTTTTTTTTTTCTTGCAGGTGCTTGGCCTGTTTTAATAGATGATTTTGTCGAGCATATGTACAGGTTTGGTTTCTTTGTGACCAAGCAAAGCATCTTAAATTTTTATGAGGATTTTGATGATAAAGTCGGTGCTGTTAGGTTTACTGAAACTTTAGTTTTTGATAGTGCCTAATGGCATTGGTTGATCCATATATCCCCCTAAGATGTCAAACAATTCATTAGTATTTTATCGGTTGTGGTTGATACTATATATAATATGTAGGTAGAGTTAAATATTGGGTGAAGATGGGTGCCTTGGCACAACGGTTGGAGTTGTTGCCTTGTGACATACAGGTCACAGGTTCGAATCGTGGAATTAATCTCTTATGAATGCAACGTAAGGCTGCATATTATAGACCCACTTGAAAGGCCGCATACTATAGACCCACTATGTGGGTCTGACCCTTCCATGGACCTTGTGCATAGCGGGAGCTTTAGAACACTAGTTGCCCATTTTTCTAGTGTGAAATATTGGGTCAACTAATTTCATGAAAATTACAAATACAAAGGGGCCATTATATGGAAATTCATAACACCGACAATTATAAACACATGATCACACACAGAATAGCAGAATTGATGTCCCAAAGACTTATATCTCCTACAGAGAGTATTCTGCGTTCTAAACTCTCAAACAACAACGAACATCCTTCCTAATTACACACCTTGCTATTACATATATCTCTGATACATAACTGCCACTAAGCAGTTATTTCCTAACACATAACTGCCACACTTATTCATAACTGCCATTAAGCAGTTATTTCTGAAACATTATGAGACATACAGTTATTTACGCCTAGAGTACACCTCCCACTCAGGTGGCCTGGCTGGACCATGAGCCAATGGCTCCCGGTTCCCATCACCATCACTTAGAGTTTTCTACTTCCCATGTCCTGTAAGTAGGATACTAGGATCTGACGAGGTTGGTGCAGTGATGTCTCCAGTGAGGTAGCACATCTTCCTTCGTCCTTTGATAACAAGGAGATATTATTGGTACCATTACTTGAAATTTAATCCATTCAATTTATGGTGGGTTATTTGGAATGAATGGCTGATGTCGTTATTAGAAAAATTTGGTTGAAGAGTCCGCATGCATGAGGCATCTTTGGTCAGTTTCCACCATGGCTGGTTGAGGGTTTTGGTCAGTTGCGGTCATGGGGAAAGACTGGTTTTGACCCACGGTTTTAGGAATAACTGAAGCTCTTGATACCATGAAACAGAGGTAAAGTTGACTTTGTTCTATATTATTTTAGAATAATGGGGTTACTATATATACATCTGATGCAAACCAAAATCAGAACAAGGAAATGAAAACAGTAGAGAAGGTAAAGACGGTAATGTTATTGCTGAAAATAAGGAAATTACAATAGGGGAAACCACCTATTGCCACAGAGCAATGCTCCTACAGAAGAGATGACTCTGCCCAAAACCTTAAGGTTCTACCCACAATAATCCAGAATGTTTTACCTTTCCCCATACAATCCTATTAAACCCCTTGATGCTAACAAAATCCCTCCCAATGCGGTGCCTACATGGCCCACATGCCATGTCACTAACTAACTCTCCCTTGGACCCCTTTTACCCCCTTCTAGAACCTGTCAGCCCATGCAACGCTTTATTTGGTACTTTCTCTCCATGGGTCCTATCAATGCCACCCGCTTGAACTACAGCCTTGTCATCAAGGCTGAGAGTAGAAAATTCCGGAAATGGATTGCTGATTGTGAAGGTATCTACCCGTGTAGCTTCTTCTGTTGGTTGCACGCTCTGCCTTAAAATCTCCCAATCCACCTCCTCAAAACTCGAATCATTCCTCCTGTTATCCACTAATTTCTTCGTATATCCATGGCTTTGATGTAACGGAAACTTCAGCTACTGTCTAGTGAGGTTTTCTCCTTGTTTTTCAACAATGCAGTGCACTTGTGTAGTCCATAACTGTCCATAACATGTTACCCAGGCTTCTGTTCCAATCCACTTGGTTATGATTTTACTAGCATCAGGATTACAAAAACGTATCCATCTTCTAGGGGTCACCCCACTTGTTTTATTCTAGAATTTCTCAGGCCACCACTTGTAAAATTCATCAAAAACCTCCTCTTTCACAATCTCACTATGAATCTCAGCTAGCCCATTCACAGAAAATACACCAACAACACAACGATTAGCCATGCGAACCATCATTGGTAGATTTGGATCAACCTCAAATGTCCACTCCGTTTTCTTGTCAGGATCCTCCCCAGCTGATTTGTCATCATAATCATTATCTTTTTCTTGTTCCTCTTCCCCAACTTCATCATCATCTTCTCCTTTGTCTTGTGTTGCCTTTATATCATTGTCATAAAGAATAATTTCCTTCACAGGATCAATGGCGGGAACCTTTTTTGAGTTATTAAGCAGCTCTACCACTGATTTAGGCAACTCGATATTTCCTAGTATCCTCATTTTTCTAAGCTTTTGTTCTAACAAGTCAAGATCATCTGTCCCATACTTGGAAATGATTTCACTTATCAACTGCTCACCTATTTTTCTTATTATCTCCACAGGTCGAGGAAGCAAATCCTCCAGAAATGGCAAACTCCATTTCTCAAGCGCTTCTGATAGAATTGTGTGGTTTGTGTAAGCAACCGTACTTTTGGTAATATCCCAGGCTTTCTCCCAGCTTTCAACAACTTCCTCTTGCCAAGGAGTCCAAAAAGCAAGAAGCTAGGCATCTCAATGTTTCTTTTCTTGCAAAACTGTGGAACTGTGAGTTTAGCTTTGCTTGAATATCAGCCATAAGTGCCACCATGGAAACATCATCGTTGCACCAAATGGTTGCACATCTAGAGATTATACTTTCAAGGAGACCCTTGGAGAACAAAACATGCAGCTGGTTTTGGCTGCACAAGACACTCATCATTTTCCGATCTTGAGAAAATTCAAAAACATCGATCTTTCTAAATTGTTCCTCCCAATAATGGTTACAGTAAGAGACATGTTCATGCTTGCTCAGCATATTCAAGGCCGATGGTATAGAATTAAACCCAGGGAGATCAACCTTTTCAGCTAAGAAGATTATTAAGCCCATAAACATTGTTACATACTTACATCTCATTGAGAAACAATAGAAACTGCCGAACATGGCACTCTATTTGATAATCAACCTACATATGGCATGTTCACTTCTTAGTATTAATCTTAGAACAATGTAGGACACAACTGTATGTTCTCCACTTCTCCTGTTGGAGAATTCCCATTTAAATAGTGATAATACAATCTGTACAATAAGATAACAGCTAATATGCTATAAATGCTATCCTACAGCAGGGCTATCTAATAATAACATAATTATAACTATACAATAAAGCAGAATCGGACAGTTTTAAAAGGCCAACAAATCTGCACCACTAATAAATAATATTCTGCCAATCAATTCCAAATATTTTGCCAAATCAATTCCATTGACGACCCCCCTCAAATTGATGCTGGTAAGTCTACAAGCATCAATTTGCTAATCAAGAAATTATGAAGCTAACATGTCAAGGATTTTGTTAGGACGTCAGCAAGTTGAACAGATGTAGAGACATGAGGCAACGTGATAACTCGTTGATCATAGGCTTCCCGGATTGAGTGACAATCAACCTTTATGTGCTTCGTTCTTTCATGGTACACAGGATTTGCTGCAATTTGTATGGCACTTGTGTTGTCAGCATGTAGTGGAGTTGGTTTTGTTTGCAAGAAACCCAGCTCTAAAAGAAGACCATGTCACAAAATAATCTTAGAACATGCTGCAGACATGGCACGATATTCAGCTTCAGTGGATGATTTCGTGATCGAGTCTTGTTTCTTGCACTTCCAGGAGATCGGAGTATCACCTAAAAACATACACCAGCTAGTAGTGGATTTTCTTGTGTTTGGACATCCAGCCCAATCAGTATCGCTGTAGGCTTGAAGTTGTGGTGATGTACTGGTAGGGAAGAAAAGACCACGGCTGGAAGTGCCCGCTAGATATCTAATAATACGGTGTTCTGATGAAAGATGCAAGTGCCGAGGAGATTGCATGAATTTGCTAACTGTGTGGACAGCGAAAGAGATGTCAGGTCTTGTGATGGTTAGGTAGATAAGACTTCCAACTAGCTTCCCGTAGAAAGTAGGGTCTTGTAGAAGTTCACCTTCATCTCGTCTTAATTTTACATTAATTTCCATGGGAGTGTCAACAGGAGATGAATTGGTGAGACCAGCTAACTGAATTAGATCTTGAATGTATTTGTGCTGATTGACATAGATGCTTTTTGTTGAAAATGTACTTCTAATCCCAAGAAGTAAGTTGGCCAAGATCTTTCATGTGGAAAGTTGAATGCAACAGTTTCTTGATTATAGAGATAGCCTCTTGATCTGATTCGGTGACCACGATGTCGTCCACATAAACAAGGAGTATCACAATTCCTTTTGAGGTCCTTTGTATAAAAAGTGATGGATCATACTTGCTTTGTATGAAGGAAAAACCAAGTAGTGTGGTTCGAAACTTTTCAAACCATACTCTGGGTACCTGTTTCAACTTCAAGCCATATAAAGAACGCTTCAGTTTGCAAACAGAATTAGGTAAAGATAAAGGCATACCAATAGGAAGTTTGATATAAACTTCCTCCTTGAGATCACCATGGAGGAAAGCGTTCTTGACATCCATCTGGTTTATTTACCAAGATTCAAAGCAGCAATGACAAGAATAGTGCGTACAGTAGTCATTTTGGCCACAGATGCAAAAGTCTCCTCATAGTCAAGGCCAAATTCTTGCCTGTTTCCAAGAACAACCAATCTAGCCTTGTATCGATCTATTGATCCATCCGATCGAAGCTTTATAGTGAAGACAAATTTGCTGCCAAGAGGTTTAACAGATGGAGGGTAGGGAACAACGTCCCATGTCTGATTTTCTTCTAGTGCTAGAAGTTCTGCTTGAATAGCTTCCTGCCAACATTTATGATCCATGGCTTGGTTATAGGAAGAAGGAATAGGAACGGATGCTAAATTTGCTGTCAATGATAAAGGGGAAGAAAAACCATACTTTTCTAGGGGTTTACGAACGTGAGTACTGCGACGTAAAGAAGCTGGTTCTGGGTGAAGTACTGGATCAACAACCAGAGATTGATCGGGTGGGGGCCTTGGAGGTAGTGGAACAGCCAAACATCTTTGGTATACCAAGAAAGGTGTTGGTGCTGGTTCTCCTGCCGAAGTGTTAGGAAACAATGGCAAAACAGATTTGGATATAGAAGAGAGAGAGTCTTGGTTAGTTGCAAAAAAATATGTATCTTCTTGAAAGATGACATTTCTAGAAATCCAAAGCCTATGTAGATTAGGATCATAGCATAGAAAACCTTTTTGGTGGCTGAATAACCAAGAAAATCACATTTAACAGATTGAGCTGTAGCTTGGTGCGTTCTTGTGGGGGAAGATGGACATAACAAACACAACCAGAAGTGCGAAGATTAGAATAAGTGGGTTTGTGCCCAAATAATCGTGAGAAAGGAGAATCATTGTTTAATGATGGAGAAGGCAGGCGATTAATAAGATGGATAGCAGTGGAGAGAGCTTCACACCAAAATCGAGATGGCACAAAAGATTACAACATAAGGGTTCAGACAACGTCAAGAAGGTGTCGATTTTTTCTTTCAACTACCCTTTTTGTTGGGGTGTGGAAGGACATGACCTTTGAGATAAAATACCATTTTCTTGCAAGAATTTTTTAAATAAATTAGATGCGTATTCCCCCCATTATTAGAACGCAGAATTTTAATTTTATAGGAAAATTGGGTCTGAACATAGGCATGAAAAAATTTGAAGACAGAGAATGCTTCATCTTTAGAGTGCAAAAAATAGACCCATGTGAAACGACCATAGTCGTCAATAAAAGTGATAAAGTGTTTGTAATTAGCATGAGATATAACAGGTGCTATCCCCCATAATCACTGTGAATCATATCAAAAGGCTGATTTACATTTGATTGATGAATTGGAAATGGTAGAATTTTACTTTTACCAAGTTTACATGAATTGCAATCAAATTGAACAACACTAAGAGATGGTGAATTTTTATTACCAAGAACACCGGATTTCATCAAGTCATGAAGTACATCTGAGTTTGGGTGACCAAGACGCTATTGCCATATTTGAAAATTAACAGTAGCAGCATTACAAGAAACAAAAGGCAGGAAAGAACATGGTGACAGAGGAAAAAGACGTCCAACTTTAGGCCCCTTCGCGATCATCTTCCCTAAGTGTTCGTCCTGCACAAGACAACCTGATTTTGAGAATTCAACCCGACAATCATTATCAACTAATTGACCAACAGAAATAAGGTTACTAATGAGACCAGGGGAAACAAAAACATTGGTTAAGGATGAGGAAATATCACCTATTGCTGTGATAGGTAAATTATTTCCATCAGCAGTATGGATTTGGAGATTACCAGAGTATTTTGTGACATTTGTAAGAGTATCACTAGTGTTGGTCATATGATTGGATGCCCCGGAGTCAAAGTACCAAGGATTGGAATGTTTACAAGTCCTAAAGCAGAAAAAGCTGAAATTATCATTTGTTGGACCATTTCGGGGGTCAAGGTTTGGACAGGAGCAGGAGCATGCTGATCCACAGAACCAGGAGCAATAGAAGAACCAACAGAGGCAGTAAAGGCTATTGCAGTTCTCCTTGGTGGTCGTATAGGACATTCTTTAATGATGTGACCATCTTTTTTGCAGTAATTGCAGAACTTTTTAGGATAGTGTGAAGCAAAATGCCCAAGTCCTTTGCAGCAGAAACATTGGACAGCACTCAGGTCTCGTCCTCTAGGCTTGCCTTGGACAACGTATGCAACTGGAAGAGAGGCAGATTTTTGTTGTTCCATGGTTGTTTGAGTTAGGAGACGTTCTTCTTCACGAAGAAGCTCATTAAGGCATGCATCCAAGGTGGGGACAGTAGCACTATTCATGAGATTGGATCGAATACTCTCAAAATCAGATCTGAATTTCATAAGAAATTGATCTCTTTGAGTAGTTTCATGAACTTTCTGCACTGCAGTTTGACTTTCAGGTGACAAATAATCATATAGACAATGTCAGTGTATTCAGCTCAAAGATTCATGAAATAAGAATAAAATTCAGAAATTGAAAGACTATCTTGTTGAAATATGGCAATTTCATGTTCAAGCTGGAACCTACGAGCAGTGTTATTCTGGCTGTATATTTTCTTCAGATAGGCCCACATCTTGGTTGCAGTGGTGAATGGTCTGAGGTTGAGAACAATATTAGGGTCAACAGACCCTATGATCCATGCCATGACTTGAGCATCTTTGACTTCCCACTTGGCATAGTCATCCTTCTGCTTCTCTTTGTCAGGAGTAGTACTGGTACCATCAACATGACCCCAAAGGTCCTTACCTTTGACAAAGATCTGGAACAGAAGGGACAAGGAACAAGACTTGGACTGAATTGAGAAAAAAAAAGGCTGGGAATTTTGGGCAGAACTAGGATTGGATCGCAACCTAGACTGATACCATATTAATCTTAGAACAATGTAGGACAATACTGTATGTTCTCCTGCTGGAGAATTCCCATTTAAATAGTGATAATACAATCACAATAACGTAACAGCTAATATGCTATAAATGCTATCCTACAACTGGGCTATCTAATAATAACATAATTGTAACTGTACAATAAAGCAGAATCTGACAGTTTTAAAAGGCCAACAAATCTGCACCAGTAATATATAATATTCTGCCAATCAATTCCAAATATTCTGCCAAATCAATTCCATTGACACTTAGGTTCTGAACCATAATGCTCACTGTTTGCAGCAACTGAAGCGAAACACGAACAACCTTGCTTAGTTGTAGAATAAGTACAAACTCGCCCATGACTTGCTGCCATGAAAATCTCCATTCAAGATTGCCCCCAGTTGAATGATAGTGGGTTCATTGGCTGAAGGCATAATATTTAACAGTACAGGGATGCTTTCCATTCTCTGTTTCTAATTTCGTTCGGGAATTAGAATAAGGCAACTGTACTACTAGGTTTTGAAACTTCTCTTCACGAGTAGAATGGGTCTGGTATTCAATTTTTAGCACAAGCCCAATGTGTTGTTTCAAGTTAGACACTAGCTCCTCTTTATCAATACGAGAATTAATAATAGAAACTTGGGCTTCGCCCGGGTAGGTCAAAAGACTGACCTATTTTTGGTATTCCCTTTTCTGCCCCTCTCCTCCTTTCTATCTTCATTTCTGAACCCAGCAGCCCTTACATTCGTCAATGGTTGCAACATACCTGGCCAGCCGCCAATGGCTACCGCGACACCGACAGCTCAGACGGTGGAGTCATTCGCGACGGTTTCCCTTTGACCAGCCGCCCATAGCCACGACAACAGGAAGCGTAAATCAGGCGGTGGTGCAGGCGGATCTGGCGGCGGCGGTACCACCGCTCTCCCTCCTCAATTCTCTCCTTGGAGAAGTAGCAACCCCCATTTGAGAACCACGATCCGGCGGCTCCGGCGGTGCTACTCGCCAACCACCGATCATTGCCTCCAATAAATCACCTCACCCACTACCTTCGTAGCATTTGTCGTCGGCCTTGCTTAAGTCGATTCCACCAACACAGCGGCCGTCGTCGCTTCTGTTGCGGCCACCACCTTGATGATAGCCTTCCTACTTTTCCATCATACTCTTAGAAAGTTCTAAGACATCACCGTCACCTTCCGCCTCGATCTCCACATGCGCAGCCTGAACCTTCTCCCCTTCCATCTGGGTTTTGTGTTCTGTAACAGTATAGAGAATACTGCTAATGGACCCGTCACCTCCTTCTCCTTCATTTTCTTTATCTACCTGTACCCTAATCTGAAGCATCTCGACCACTGGTTCGAGTGCCGATTTTGTCCCTTCTTCCATGGTCATTACTTGTTTCTTCTTCAGCTTCAAGCTAGTCAGTCTTTCAAAAATACTACTACTATAAGTCTCTCCAAATCTTCTAATCAAAGCCATGGAAAATGACTGCCAGTTTGAATTTGGGTAGGCTTGGCACCAAGAACTGAATCAAAGCATGGCTACACCCTCCATACTCATGAATTCCCATTGCAACTTATCATGCGGGTGAATTTCTTGCTCCTCAAAGAACCTTTCAGCTTTAGCAATCCACCCAACGGGATCTGTCCCCGTAAAGTCCGACAGCTCCACCTTCTTTGCCCACATATCTTCCATCTCTGGCAACACTGGCTCTCCCTCGAGAATCCGGCAGGTCGGACCAGTTTGATGCGAACCAAAATCAGAACAAGGAAATGAAAAGAGTAGAGAAGGTAAAGATGGTAATGTTATTGCTGAAAATAAGGAAATTACAATAGGGGAAACCACCTATTGCCACAGAGCAATTATCTTACAGAAGAGATGACTCTCTCGGCCCAAAACCCTAATGTTCTACACAATAATCCAGAATGTTTTCCCTTTCCCCATACAATCCTATTAAACCCCCTGATGCTAACAAAATCCCTTCCAATGCGTTGCCTAAATGGCCCACATGCCATGTCACTAACTAACTCTCGCTTGGACCCCTTTTCCCCCTCTAGAACCTTTCAGCCCATGTAATGCTTTATTTGGGCCTCTCGCCATGGGTCCTATCAACATCACAGTAGTAAACTATCACTGCGAAAAAATAGGAAAAAGAATAACTCCACCTCACCTGCCTATAGTTTGATAGCGACTACAACAAATATTGAATTTCAGCACAAGTAGAGTGGTCTTGTGTGTTGTCCTTGCTTAAAGTCCAAGGGCTCTTACGTGAGGTGTGTTCAGAGATATAAAACCAATCACGAGCCTTTATCTAACATGTTAAGCGTTTAGGAGAGTTTGTCTTTGACAGGAGGCAAACTCAGTTCATGAAGGCCTCACCTTTAAAATCTGGATTTGGAGTTTAGGCCTCTAATCTTTTCATCTGGTTTCAGTTAAGTCCATAGATGGAAAAAGAAAACAGGGTTTTTGGACAGGATTTAGTGCTCGTGATTATGGAAGTGTTGATCTGGGCCTAGTTTTGGGACATGATAAGGCGTATGAGTTGAAGAATTTGCTGTAGGGGAGTCGGAATCACATGAATCGCGATTCGATGCGAGTCACATGGATATTCGTTTTGTGTCTGGAATCGCACATTGAATCGCAGAATCGTGCCAGAATAGCCGGAATCACGACTCTGTTTCATTTCCAACAATACAAATCTCGAAGGATAGGGAGCCAAGCAGCCACTTCAGGGTGATGAATTGAGGCGGAGATGGATGGGTGTGGCTAAAATCTCATAGGCCGAGGGATCTGAGAAGATAGCTCCCAAAAAAGGGCTCAGATGGATAGAAGTAGCGAAGCAACGATCGGGACGTGTGGACGTGTTAGGAACCTTGGTAGGAAAGGGAATTATTCGTCCCTGAATTTATTGATAGAAATTGAAAAAGATTACACAAGGGAGTCTACTCCCCTTCACCAGAGAGTCTCTCTAGTCAAAACTACTAAACAAATATTCCATCCCTAAACAAACAAGACTCATCCTATTTATAGACACCACTCTACTGAAAAATAAAACAATTTAATCCTAACAGAAAACTGACTAACTAACTCTAACAGTATTTGCATTTGGACCCTTCTTCCTATAGTAGACCCGCAACCCTTTGGCTTCTGCTCTTTGATGCCTAACAATACCACCCTCTCCTGAAACAACCTTGTCCCCAAGGTTGAAATCGGGAAACTGATCTTGTATGGCTGCAACATCTTCCCAAGTTGCTTCCTCTGGTGGTTTTCCCTGCCACTGCACCAGTACTTGCATCACATCAGTATCATGTTGGCTGATGGTTCGAGTCCCCAAGATGTTGACAGGATCATAAACTAGAGCATCCACTCGAAGATCAGCAAGCAGTTCGGCTGTAATGGGTTGATGACCAACTGCTTGTTTGAGCTGAGAGACATGAAAGACTGGATGAATTCTAGCAGAAGAGGGAAGCTGCAATTTGTAAGCTACAACACCAATTTGTTTCAGAACCAAGTAGGGGCCATAGAACCTTGCTGAAAGTTTTGGGTGTAATTTTGTAGGCATGGATCCTTGCCTATGAGGCCTAATCTTTAAATAAACCCAATCACCTTCCTTGATCTTCGATGCCTTTCTGTGAACATTAGCATAGTGGGTCATGTGATCTTGTGCTCTTTGCAAATGAAATTTCAGTTGAGACAAGGCCTCATCCCGAGTCATCAAATCTTGGGCTACTGCTTCCACCAAGGTATCTCCTGGAATGAACCTGGTTAAGGTAGGGGGAGCTCTCCCATAAACTATTTCAAAAGGAGTGCACTTGGCCACACTTTGAAAACTTGTATTATACCAGTATTCAGCCCACGGAATGAATTCAGCCTAAGTTTTTGGCTGTTCAGAACAAAAACATCTCAAATAGGTTTCCAAGGTCCTATTTAAAACCTCAGTTTGCCCATCAGATTCTGGGTGATAGGCAGTGCTTAGTTTAAGAGTAGTCCCTTGTAGTTTGACCAGCTCCTGCCAAAAATGACTAAGGAATGTAGGATCCTTGTCGCTTACGATGGATGTAGGAATACCATGTAATCGCACAATGTCTTTGATGAAAATGTCGGCAATGGATCTTGCTGAATATGGATGCCTTATGAGTAAGAAGTGGCCATATTTACTCAATCTATCCACCACTACTAACACTGCATCATAACCTTTTGACTTTGGCAGCCCCACAATAAAATCCGTACTAATATCCTCCCAAATGGCATTAGGAATTGGCAAGGGTTGAAGTAAGCCCGCGGGAGACGAAGCTTGGTATTTATTTCGCTGACAAACTGAACAAGCTGCTACGAATTCTGCCACCTTTCCTTTCATACCTGCCCAATATAAGGATTGAGCAATTCTTCGATAGGTTCTGTAAACCTCCGAATGCCCACCGGAAGGAGTAGAATGAAATTCATTTAGCAGTCGCGGAATCCAATCTGATGTAGCGGTGATTACCAATTTGCCCTTGTAACAAAGTCGGCCTTGCTCCAGAGTGTAATGTGAGTGAGAATTAGGATCCTTCTGTAAGTCTTGCACAATGTTAGATAACACAGGATCTTGTCTAACCTCTTCCTCGATTTCTGTGATGTCCTGCCAGAAAGATCTTGATAAGGTGTGCGTTTCTTTGTCTTCATCTCGTCTAGATAAGGCGTCAGCTACTTTGTTTGAGGCTCCAACTTTGTATATAATTTCAAATTCATAGCCCAAAAGTTTAGCTAACCAATTTTGCTGGTTTTGAGTAGTAATTCGCTGCTCCAACAGGAATCTCAAACTCTTTTGATCCGTAAACACCACAAATTTCCTCCCTAACAAATATGGCCTCCAATGCTGTATGGCCAACACTAATGCCATCAGTTCTTTTGCATAGACTGACTTAGAAAGGGAAGAGTCAGCCAACGCCTTGCTGAAATAGGCAATAGGTCTCTGGTTTTGAGATAACACAGCTCCTATTCCTTTACCAGAAGCATCACATTCAATGGAAAAAGGTTGGGAGAAATCGGGCATTGCGAGCATAGGGGCAATAGTCACGGCCTGTTGGAGTTTTCTGAAGGCTTCTAAGCTGTCCTCAGTCCATCGAAATTGTCCTTTTTTCAGCAAATTGGTCAGAGGCCGAGCCATTCTCCCATAATCACAAATAAACCTTCTATAATAACCTGTAAGGCCTAGAAATCCCCTTACGACCTTGATAGTCTTAGGAATAGGCTAGTTGAGAATACAATCAATTTTTTGTGGGTCCATAGACACACCTGCTTCTGATATTAAATGACCCAGATATCCAATTGTCCTTTTACCAAAGCTACATTTTTTTTGGTTGGCAAAGAAACATTGCTGTTGTAGGGTGCTCAAAACTTGTGTTCAAATGAATTAAGTGCTCCTCCCAAGTTTTACTATATATTAATAGATCATCAAAAAAGACCAACACATACCTTCTTAGAAAAGGCTGCAAGGTGGAGTTCATGGCACATTGGAAGGTGGCAGGAGCGTTGGTGAGTCCAAAAGGCATCACCATGGATTCATAGTGCCCTTGATGTGTTCTGAAAGCGGTTTTGGGAATGTCAGCCTCATGCATTCTGATTTGATGATAGCCTGCCTTTAAGTCAATTTTAGAGAAGTAGGAGGCTCCATGCAACTCATCCAACGGCTCCTTTATCACTGGGATGGGAAATTTATCTGGAACAGGCGCCTTGTTTAAGGCCTTAGAGTCGACACAAAATTGCCAACTCCCATCCTTTTTTTTTACTAGGATCACAGGACTGGAATAAGGGTTGTTACTAGGCCTAATTATGCCATTTGCTAACATCTCAGCCACTTGTTTTTCAATTTCATTTTTCTGTAAATGGGGATACCTGTAAGGTCTAACATTAATGGGGTATGTCCCTGTTTTCAAAGGAATTTTGTGGTCCACCCTTCTCTTTGGAGGCAGTCCTTTTGGTTCAACAAACACCCTTGCAAACCCTTCCAGTAGCCGCTGTAATTGTTGCCTTTCTATTGGTGCCATGTCCTCTGAATTTTCCATTTCTGTCTCCTCTGCCATATCAGCTCTCCATAGCATTGAAACAGCTGCAATTTTAGTCATTTTCAGCAAGGCTTTTGGGGAAATTAAGGCCTTGGTTAAGCTAGGGTCTCCCTTAATGATCACTGCTTTCCCATTTTGCACATATGACATTGTAAGGGTCTGCCAATTGACTTTAACATCCCCCAGTGTAGCCAACCAAGCCGCTCCTAAGATCAAATCCACCCCTCCTAACTCAAACAGAAAAAAGTCCCCTTGTATCACACAATCCTTCAATTCCACTGTCAAATCTGTACAACAACCCTGTGTGGGTTTTCTCTGCCCATCTCAAAGCCTGACCCTGTAGGATGTAGTGGCTGCGACCGGTAGCTTCAAGCTTTTCACCAAATTAGTTGAGGCAAAATTATGACTGGTACCACTATCAATCAAAATTAAAACATGTTTTCCATGCACCATGCCTTGCAGTTTCATTGTCTGAGGTTGAGTTAACCCTCTGGCAGAGCATAGAGACAAGTCCATCCACTTGCATACCAATTCTTGCTCGTCGTGGGTTTCTTCCTCGCCCTCTTCTTCTTGCTCAATCCTGATAATTTCTCCATTTTCATCCGATTGTTCATCCTCTGCCAAGATAACAACTCTCAAGCTTTTCTCTAGGCAGCGATGACCTGGTCCAAAAGCAAGATTGCAGCGATAACAACGGTTTTCTGCCCTCCTCTTCATATATTATGGGAAAGGTAAGTTCCTAGTGGCTCGGTTGCGTGTCCCTGAATAAGGATTCTCCCTTGGTTTCGCGACTGAGGACATGGAACGTGCTTTACCACCTTCTTGAAGATTTCGGTTAGAGCCACCCGATTCTTGGGAATTGTTCGACCCTCCTCCTATAAAGGTGCGAGTTACGATCCCTCCATTCCCAGAAAAACGAAAGTTCTTATTCTGCGAACCCCCGGAGTTCTTGCCATCTCTCACGGCGATTTCAATGTCCCGCGCAACCTCCATAGCTCTCATCAAATCTCCCGGGTCATGGGGTCGTAACAAATTGCGTACCTCTGGTCGCAATCACGCAAAAAAATACCCGAGAAGTTGCTCCTCCGGGGTCGCCGTTGTCTGCGCCACCAAGAGTTCAAAATCTTGCACGTAATCCTCGACACTACCGTTCTGTTTTAGAGATGCTAATCTTTCGTACACTGTTCTGCGTGCATTTCCTCCATATCTTCGCAGCAATGCCGTGGAAAAATCTTCCCAAGAAGCGTTCTTGGTTTTCTGGCGCCAGAATTGGTACCAATGTACTGCGTTCCCCTCCATGCAAATCAAGGCTAGTCGCAATTTCTCAGAGGGTTTCACCCATTGTACCTCGAAGAATTTTTCTGCTCTTGCTATCCATCCCATTGGATCACTACCTTCAAAGGTTGGTAATTCCACCTTTTTCATCCAAGAATGAGGCAATTTCTCCTCCTCTGTTTCGAAATCATCATCTGTCGCATCAGGTTTAGGCTCTTGATTCACGGATGCTTCTCCCTCAACCTTTGATGATCCTTTGTCTTTCAATTCCATAAGCATCCCCTCGATGACGTCCACATCATTCAACAATTCTGCCATCTTGTTCTCCAGAACTCCCACTCTATTATCCATCGCGAAAACGGCCCCGAAGCACTGGCTCTCTTCTCGATGATCTGGCAGGTCGGACCAACTTGTTAGGAACCTTGGTAGGAAAGGGAATTATTCGTCCCTGAATTTATTGATAGAAATTGTAAAAGATTACACAGGGGAGTCTACTCCCCTTCACCAGAGAGTCTCTCTAGTCAAAACTACTAAACAAATATTTCATCCCTAAACAAACAAGACTCATCCTATTTATAGACACCACTCTACTGAAAAATGAAACAATTTAATCCTAACAGAAAACTGACTAACTAACTCTAACAGTATTTGCATTTACAATATTTGCATTTGGACCCTTCTTCCTATAGTAGACCCGCAACCCTCTGTCTTCTGCTCTTTGATGCCTAGCAGGACGTGTGGGTGCTCCAGCGACAATGAGTTCTGCTCAGCAACAACGAGTTCCGATGGTAGGACGGGCTGGCATTGGCGATGAGAGTAGTGGTGTTGATGGGAGGTGAAACACCTCAGATCTGTAGATCTAAGATGGTAGTGGCGGCCAAGAAGAAGAAACTTAAGGCTAGTGGACATCTGGAGCGTGAAGTTGGTAGGACTGGACATTTGCGGGTGACCCAACATCGAGATAGACTCTGATACATATTAGAATAACTAGGTCGAACTCCACCCCAAAAACCCGAGGTCGTCCAAGTCATTATAATTGGTTCTTTAATCATATGCTCAACCGATGTGAAATTTTAACACTTAATAGGCTGGAATACATGGAGTTAACGGCCTTCTTTTGAAGTCTTGTTATATTTAAACACAGGCTTGTATGGGGTTTCCTTTCCAGTTGGGTTTAGTTTTCCTTACTAATTCTAAACCATGGCAAGAAGCCAATTTTAGATGTTATTGTGATTGATTTTAAACACGCTGGATTTTATAATGTCAGCATCTCTGAACTTTAGTTAGTATATTATCATGCAGGATATCAGGATCATGTTATGATAATTCCGACTTCCATTGTAACTGCGGTGATCCCGAATCCCAGTCATGTGTTTTTGAGGACCCACTTCCTGGTGAGTTTATTAAAATTACAATCATTCCCTGACACAAGGAATTGAAGTCTCGCTCACCGGTAATTAAATCTGTAGCTGACTATGGTTTTCTTACAGGACTGAGAAGTTTTTCTGGTCTAAAGAGGAAGTTTCCTGAGGACACAAGAAAAAATGATATGGAGTACTTAAATACATTTGATGATTTGTTTCCATCAAATTGTAAAAGAAGTAAAGCTCATGGTGCAATGGATTGGGAGGGCAATTCACCAGGGTATACAAAAGAGGACTGCATGGAAACCAGTAGACAAAATAGCCCACTGTGTTCATCTAAGTCCCCATGTGCAGTTGAAGGTTGCCTGTCAAAGGGATTTGCAGGACTATTCTCAACTCGTTCCTATGTGCAGTTTGGTAGGGAGAGGAGGGCTTCCTTTATATGAAGCACTCACCATATTTAGGGTATATAAAAATTTCCTTTGCTGTTTGATATCTGTTGTATTTATTTTGAATGGGTTATAATCATGTAATTCCAGTTATTTGTGACCTTGTAATGTCGTGCAGGTGAGTGTGAATTGACTATCCATTGCCATTGATAAAATCAATAAGACTTGTATTTTGTTTCTCTTTTAATGTTTTTTTTTTTCCTTATAGATTTAATTGTTATACACTGTCAATGTAAAGTTTTTTATACTGTCAGTTAGAAAGGAACATTCAAGGGAATTAATTTCAGTCCAATTAGGGAGGATAAGGGAAGCATGATAGGATAAGCTATCATAACCTGTTTTAATATGTAGTTTGGTGAATCAACAGGATAAGATAAGTTTATCCTGTTAGCTTATCCTATCATGTTACTTAGTTATAATTATATCCTGAGGGAGGAGCTGGGTTAGAACCAACAAGATATGATAAGAAAGTGTTTTCTCATTTATCCCTTATTCTTAATATTGTTATTATTTAATTATGATTTCAAACTTAATTGGTCAATCTTATTACTAATTAAAATATGTGATTTAATTAACAATTTTTATAAAAGGTGAAAAAATATCACAAGTTAATTTTTTATTTAATTTTTTATAATTTAAAAAATGGATTAATATATAATTAAAAAGATAAAAATATATATTATAAAAAAAATCAGATTTTTTAATTTATCTGTATAAAAAAATCAAATAATATTAAAATTTATTTTTGAAAAAGACAATTTTGATGTAAGGGTCATTTTTTAATTTGTTGATATTTTATATCATATCTTATTATTATTTGATTTGTATCAAATATCAGATATGATGAACTTATCAAGTTCATATCATATCTTATCCTTATCCAGCTCTTATATCTTATCCATGCATATCTATAATCAAACTAGTCAAATCAGTCCAATTAGTGACTCTTTATCTTTTCTTGCTCGTGCTCTTGTAATTGGACCAATTGGAATACTCAAAGGGTCACCCGCAGCTAGCTTGCTTGATTTTAAATCATGACTACATTGACTGAAATACAGTGAAACTCAAATATTGGAATAATTTTATATTCCAGTACAGTCATGACGAATCTATATTGGATCATATATCATGACTGCATTTTATAGCTAGCTTGTATAAAATTATTTCAATATTTGAGTTTCACATTTCCAACTGCAAGAAATCGAGAACTAGTTGCAAGTATAAAATTGACACAAAACTAAAGCATCATTCTAATCTCGTGTTTAATTACTATAACACATCCTAAAAAATGGATACTAACGGTACTACACACCTTCGATTTAAAATGGAAGATAGAGCAAACCAACAAATTTAATCAGACATATATCACTTTGATACACACTATGGGATTGCTCCACGCCACTCGTGTATGTATCAAACCTAAGTAATACAAATCTACTTGTTATTGGCAAGATATTGCTCAAAAAAGACTATAAAGTGGGAGAAAAATTTTGAGTTGGCAAACATTATACTAATATCAAGGTTTTAAATTGCGGTTGCGATCATAGATGTGATAACGTTGTGTTTATCGTCATTACAGACAATTGCGGGTACGTTATACTGCCACAATATAGTTGTGGAAACTATCAAAATCACAACGTTGCAGTCTCAATTGCGGTTGCAGACCTCATTTTGAAACCTTGACTAATATTTGTTATGCCAGAAAAGATCGTTAATAACGCCTATTTAATAGTGTTTTTGAGGAGGAAATGCTATAAAAAATGTAAGAATGTGTTTAATAGTCCTTCCTCTTTAGGAAATCACTATTAAAGGGGATACCTTTAATAGTGCTTCCTTGATGCTGCACTATCTTTTCCTTTTTTTTTAAAAAAACGTGCTCCACCTTTAATAACGCTTTCTCAAGGAAGCGTTAAGCGTTATTAAAGATATTCCCAATTTTAAACAAAAAACCCCTCCTCTTTAACACCCACACAAGAAGGAGTGGACAACAACGAGTATAGAGGAAAATCAAGAGAGATGTAGATAAACTATAATAACAAAATGAAGGGGGAAGAAACAAAGAAAGAAGAAATGAAATCAAGAGTGTGAGTGAGGGAAACATGCAAACAGAAACTGAAAGAAGAAGGGGAGAACAGTGGCTGCCTGAGTTGGTATCAATCTCTTCTTCAGTCACAACCCATCAAGCTAGGAGAAAAGGTGAGGAATTTTATGTTTGGGGTGTTTTATCCGTTGTTAAACTTGATTTAGATTTATTCTTGCTAATGAAATGTTTGCTCAAGTATGGAATTTATTAAAATGAAATCCGTGAAGGATTGAGGGGGAAAAAATCTGTAAAAAGGGGGCTGAAAAATTCATGAAAAAATAAATAAATAAATAATATATAAAACCTAACCTTGGATTGTGTCGTAATGTTTTCTGCATAATGACACCTCCATTTTTTTTACTTATTCTTTTGCTACCTTTTTGCTCATTCTATTTGGATAATTTCTGATCTAACTTATTGATGAACAAATGACATTAAGGCTTGAATAAAAATTCTTTTATTTACTGTTTTGAGAAGACAAAAAGCCCCATTTGGTGCATAAAAATTTTGAAAACAAATTTAGAGTCCATAATGCCACTTGTTTCTATATATTTTACACTCTTTTTTACACCCAACCTCTTTATCTTTGTTTTTTATACTATTGTATCCAATTTTGATAAATTTAACCAAGGGGATTGAAGTGCTTCATGTGCATAGCATTGGGCCAAATTTGATTTCCATATCACTATTGGGAAAGGTTGGGGTTAAAGTGTCATTTGAATCTGATAAGATTGTAATGACAAAGAATAATGTATTTGTGGGAAAAGATTATTGTGATCAAGAACTCTCTGTACTTAACGTTTCAAAAATTATTAATAAAAATGCATCATTTTCTGGTTACTTGATTGATTCTTTTGATATGTGGCATACTAGATTAAGGCATGTTTATTTATCTTATGTTAAGAAATTACAATGTCATGGTATGATTTTCTGGAATAAGTGATAAACATTTTGATGAATATGATGTTTGTAATGAATCTAAATTAACCGAAAAGAATAGATTTAAAACAAACAATAATTAGAGGGGGTAAAAAATATTATGTAACATTTATAGATGATTTTTCTAGATATACTAAGGTTTATTTATTTAGAAATAAAGATTAAGCTTTTGAAATATCCTTTCATATAAGAGTAAACCCCCTATTTGGTCCCTGAAATTGGAAGGTCGTATCAACCAGGTCCCTGGAATTATCGAAATTCCAAATTAGTCCCTGAAGTAAAATGTTAATCAACTTAGTCCCTCCATTAACCCCAGTCAGCTAACGCCGTGAGTGGATCTCAGGTGGCACGTTAAGTGCCTTGCTAGACGCCTTATCAAAACCCTACACACCCAAATCTCATTTCCGTCCCTATTGTTACATCCCCTTGATCTTCCCGTTCTTCTCTTATCTTCCCCCACCCCTACGTCTTTGTCTTCTCCCTCTGCAGAGGGAGAAGACGAAGATGTAGGGGTGGGGGGGAGAAAAGAGTTGGAAGATGAAAGGGTTGTAACAATAGGGACTAAAATGAGTTTTGGGTGTGTGGGGTTTTGACAAGGCATCCAGTAACGTGCCACCTCATACCCACTCACGGCGTTAACTGACCAGGGTTGACAGAATGACCAAGTTGATTAACGTTTTACAACTTCAGGGACTAATTTGGAATTTCGATAATTCTAGAGACTAGGTTGATACGAGGTTACAATTTCAAGGACCAAAAATGGTGTTTACTCTTTCAAATAAAGTAGAAGTAAAAATCAATTAAATAGAATAATTAAAAGAAATAAATCCGATAAGGGTGATGAATATATTTTACTTAATGAATTTTGTGAAAAATAAGACATAATTCATGAAGTAACTCCCACTTATTCACCTGAATCTAATGGTTTAGTTGAAAGAAAAGGTAGAACCTTAAAGGAAATGATGATGTTATGTTAATCAGTTCCTTCGCACCCGACAATCTTTTAGGTGAAGCCGTACTAACTGCAATATTTTTTTTCAAAATAGAATTCCTCATAAGAAAATTGGTATGACACCCTATGAGTTATGGAAAGGTTACAAGCCTAATTTAAAATATTTAAAGTGTGGGGTGTCTAGCTAAGGTAATGTTACCTGAACCCAAGAAAATAAAAATAGGATCTAAAAATTCTGGTTGCATGTTTATTGGTTTTGCTGAACATAGTGCTGCATATAGGTTCCTTGTTTTAAGAAGTGTAGTTCTTGCTCGTAATACAATTGTAGAGACTAAAAATGCTGAATTTTTAGAAACTATATTTTCTTTTGAATTTGAAAATATGAAAGAAGAAAATATGGAATCTAAAAATATTTCTAAACAACCTTTAAAAGTTAGTAATGAAAAATTACATAAGGATTTTAGAAGTAAATGACAAAAAAAGAGACATATTTCGTAAATGATTTTTATACTTATCTTATTGAAAATGATTCGGTAACCTTTTCAGAAGCTATTTCATCTTCTAATGCTCGTTTTTAGAAAGACGCTATTAAAACTGAAATTGATTATATTTCAGAAGTGTAACACCCTTCTCGAGTAGTACATTGTTTGTGATACTATTAACATTTTATAAGGCCGAAAAATAAAATATGCCGAAATTAAAAACTTAGGTTTGTTCGTAAATGCGGTTTCTCTTTTTGAAAAACGTAAGATAATAAATAATATCGTAACAAGGTGTAAGCATTTTCACAGTAGGATTCAAATTTAGAATTATGTCCTGCTAACATATGAGATCAACTAAAAGAAGGGTTCCATAACAAGGTAACCAAATATCTGTTGCAATCCCAAATGTAGCTGAAATAAATATAAAAAGAGATTAGGAGTCTCAGCTCCTCAAAATATAGGTTTCTGACTCAAAGACCAAAACAACCAGATGGGCCTAACACACACACTACCACTCTGAAGACTCCTCAACGGACTCAACCATCATCTCTGGATCCTCCTATGGGTTTTCCTCCATGTCCGCCACTGAATCCCCCTCTGTGTCGTTAGGAATCACCATCGGTACAGGCTCCCTCAAGATTGGTCTAGGCCTATAGAGAATGTTCTTTCGGGCCGTATACCGAATGTGAGGGTGCAACGGCAAAGCAGGTGGGTCACGGGGTGGAAGCACCGTAGGGACATCATCATCCGCAGCAACTGGAAAAGCAGGTACCGGCACTAGTGGTGCAACTAGTGGAGGGCAACCACAAGAAGAAGCAGAGGAGCGCGGCCTAATGACCCTGATCTTGGTCACTGCCCACGGACATGTCCTCCTCCTCTGATGCCACTCCATGTGGAGAGGTGGACGAATGGTGAACCATAGAGAGTCGCTCCGACTCTCCCGGATGGAGATAGAGGCGTCTCCGATGTATTCCATAAGCCAGGTGTCCGTGTGTCCAATCCATGAATCATCTCCCCCATGGAACTCTACGTAAATGTAAGGAGTCATCGTTCTCGTCCGGAACGATGTCGTCTTCACAGCAAAAGGGGGAAAAGCATAACATAAGAATAACATTAATAGGTGAGATTCTCATTCATTCACAACATAAGGTAGATGAAGATAGCTCGACACAACAAACAAGGCATACTCATATAATCATATATACATGTTATATCATCATGATCATTCATATAACTTCAAATCATAAGGTATCTCAATTAAACAAGTCAAGGTCATGTGGGATGATGTCATGATGCAAGGACCAACAATGCAGTGATGATAAACAATCCCTACTCCATGGAGCTAGACAAACGTCGGAGAGAGTGATTAGGTGTACACATTTTCTTGCGCCAGCCAGTCGACTATATGTGCTAAGACATTTGTAATCACACGTGAAATACTGGCCTTATGCAATGACGCTCTACAGCAATCTTGAACAAGGCAGTGTCTAGTTGAGAGCATTGGTGTGGGATCTTGATTTACCACGACACATAAGAGCTACCAACTGGCCACATGTGGAGTTACACACCCCAACATCCCCTAGGTCAAACCGACTGACACCACTATATTCGTACCCACACAAGGTGTAAGCTCAACTCCTAAGCTCACAGGCCTTAACTGACAACAATATGCAACATGTTGAACTTCTCATGCGAATGCGATCAATGTGTGTTCGACGTCTACCGATGTGATTCTCTAAGAAACTAGCCATCACTAGGCCTCATAAGGTAACTCAACTTACTTGATCGATCTCCACGCCATCTTGCGTTAAGTTGTTATCAAACGCGTGGTTTCGTTTGTGTTCTTGTCTTATCCGATTGTCTCACAATCCTATATATCTTATGAAGGCGGATTCACAATCATTCCTTTAGAAATTCTTCAATCCTTTCTAAGACATGATCACTTATTGATCAAGTATTTATGAAATATTCTTTGTTATTTAAGCATTATGGTTAACTTGGGACTAAGTCACCAAGGGTATGAAATGCAGTCTTGATCCACTACATGACACATTTAAACATTCATATCTTAGAATTTCGAAGTCCTTTCTTGACTTAGGCTTTCATTTCACAAAAGCTTTGGCTCATAGTTCTTTTAGTTTTCTTTTATGGTTAGGATAGAAAAATCTATTTCCTTTTGGAAGTATCGAAGAAGGAGGTATGTTGGTCCCTTTTGGTTAACTTTAGGTAAAGAAACTTCTTGAAAGACAATTGAGTTCTAAAGGTACATAGACCTTTATCCTTACTCAAAACCTCAAATTAATTGAGTGATAGTGAACACAAGTCAACCAATGAATGAATATGGGGAGCAAGCACAGGCTTACTCGTAGAGGGTCCATCTAAGCCTAAACTGTGTTTGCCCATCTCAATTCACCTTGGTTTGAAAACATTTGGAATCAAAAGGTCCTTAAGTTTAAACTTCAACGTCATTCTCTTTCAAAAGGTAAGTTCAAAATAAGGAGAGAGGGAAAAGGGTGTGTAGAACACTCCCTGTATGTCACGGCTGTGGTGATGCATGAATTCCTCAAGTGTACGGCTTCTTTGTCAAGTAATAAAAAGATCGAACCCACAGGGACTATGTTTATGAATACCAATTAATTAATTAGTTCAATTAAATTAAACAAAGGGAATATAATTGTTGAGTTATAAGAGCATAGTAACCAAACAATTAAATAAAATTAATATTAAAATGCAAGAGATCAAGAACAAGAACAAGGTTTAAGAAAAGGTTTTCAAATGTCAAGAAAGCTTCCAGGATTGGGGGTAACCACAATGATACAATATGAGTCTTAATTGACAACCCTTTTATTAAAATTGAAATTCAATTGAAGGTGAATTACTCTAAAATAGCTAATGTTCGCTCTCGAGACACAAAAATCGTGCCCAATGAAACCAATTCCTACTCTCGTGGTAATTAGATTTGGATTGATCTCTTTACACTTTGTGATAATTCATTAGGTCCTCGAAAGGCTAAACCTACTCTCCTGATTTAAACCTTAAGTTCAATTCTTATGGTTCCAATATTTAGGTTCACCTCTCAGTACGTCCCTAAATACCTATGAGATGCAAATAGGTGGCCAACAAATTCACATGAAAAAAAGCGCAATAAGAATTGAATCAATGAACATTCAAAATTAATAAAAAGGGTAAACAAGTGTCAATTGATTATTATCCAAGTACCAACGGTAGTGCCCAATCCTAGAAATAAGAAGATTACTCAAGCATTGTCATTGTAACAACCTTGATCAAAGAAAACATGGAAAAATACCCAAATAGAAATAGGGAAAAGATGAGAAAAGAATCCAAAACTTCAATCCTCAACTCCAACCAGCAATAGCCAAGATCTCCCCTAATTTCAAGCCTAAGTATCCTTATATACCTTCGGTCAAAAAGATTACAAAGCCCACATCAAAAAATAACCCAAATCAGGATTTAAACATGCCATGGCCGTGTCACGAGTCACGGCCAGGCTGTGGCTATGCCACTACACGAACATTTGAAATAAGGTTTTATGTCACGGCCGTGGCATATGTCACAGCCAGGCCGTGATCCTTTCTGAACCTCAAAGACTGATTTCCTTCAAGCTTTTCTGGTCATGGCCGTGGCAGGAGTCATGGCTAGGTCGTGGCACACCAAGTTTTGCTCCTTTTTTACTTCTTTCAAGCTCCAAACTTCATGCAAGCTCCAACAGGGGTTAATCCAAACTTTTAATCAATAATCCTGCACCAAAACACCAAGACCACCGCAATATTCCATTCTAAACAGAAAACTAACAAAATATCAATTAAAATGCCTAGACTAACATTTAAATGCATGCAAAATGACTATGAAATGTGATGTGAAATCACACACATCAAACTATCCCAAGCTTAAGGCCAGAGAAAGATTATCAATCAGTACAAAGATAGTGAATCAAGAACCCGAGAATCAACAAATCCAAGCAATAGGCAAATGCAATTCAAACAACCAAGAGATGATCCAATTCAAGTCCAATTAAAGGCTTAGATTCCCTAAATCCATGTTTCTCACCAATTAGGGGTACTCTCCTAACCACACTCAAAGTGTTTAAGGGTAATAGACAATGCGCTCAATTCTCTTCAAAGAAAGTGCCATACCTTAAACTTGACTATCAACCAAAATCTCTACTTTATTTTATTTTGAAAACACACTCAAATCAAAAGGTCTTTCATAGGGTTGTAATGAGGCCATGAGAATAAATCATTGGGTAGGAAAATCAAAGGAAGCGAAATTCAAAAGGCTAACATAATGAAAAACATGTATGGCAACCTCCTAGAATACCCATAGGACTTTTCTTAATACTTTTCCACCCCCTTTTTTTTTTTTTTTTTTTCTCTTGTTCTCTTCTCCAAATTTACATAAATTTTCTTTTTTTTTTTTTTTAAGGACATACGGGAGAAGAGAACAGTCAACAAGAGGGATTTTCCCCTCATTTTTTTTTATTTTATTTTTTACTACCACATCACCCTATTTCAATACTCTAGAAGGCACCATATAGAATTTATCTGAATTTATCTACTATAAATACCAAGTACTAAGAAAAACATTTTACTTTATTAGGCTCAAAATGGGCAATTAAGGTACCATTCAATCAACCAAAGCTCAAAAGGCCAGAAAAATACCTAATTGCCTCAATCATTTTCAAGTGTGTCAACAAAATTTTTAAGCTTCAATATGGTATCAAGTCAAGTTTTAGAGAGCACAATCAAGAGGGAACAACACCCAATCACAAAAAAAAGGGCATTTTCAGCACATAACCCCTTTTTTAGGCTCAAATCACACATTTAGAAGGTCAGTAATCAATGAGAAACACAAATCAAGAACCTTATGCTAATCATCAACTATTCAAGGATCAACTCTTTAGAAAATAGCCTTATCGCAAGAATAAGAAATTGGGTTCCCAATTCACTATCTCATACAAATTGGCACAAAGTTCAAACAAGATGATGCAAATCAAAACAGGGGCAACTCAATGGTGTGATCATGCAAGGAATACAATATGCAACCTAAAATTTTCTAAATGCAATGCAACATGAAAAGAATAAAAATATATACCCCAAATTACCCCAAGCTTAAAAACTTACATTGTCCCAAATGTAAATAAATAAGTTGGAATAGGGGAAAAGTAAAATGAAATAGCTTACTGTGGTGGTTGGTGCTGGCTCAGATGCCAATCATATACTGCTCAGATCATGCCTTCCATATTTTGGCCCTGCTGCTCAAGCCGCTCAATCTTGGCCGTATGCCGGGCCTGCTCCTCCATAATGGGCTCCTGGTTCGCTAGAATAGTATCAAAGGTGGATGAGAACCGTGCATATGGATCCTCAGATGATACAACTGCAGAGGAAGAGGAAAAAGGACGACCAGATGGCCTAGCCGGCGGTGGCGGTCGAATATGCCTCTGAACCTCTATAGACTAGAAAAGAGGGAGTGAAACATTTTAATTTTTGGGCAGAAATCGCGTGATGGCCGTGATGGCCGTCACGGCCTGGCCGCGACCGATTCTGACTCTGCCCTTTTTTTTAGTCAATCAAAAACAAATAGAAAGGGAAGAAAACTTGGGTTGCCTCCCAAGAAGCGCTTATTTAAATTCATTAGCTCGAATCCTTTCACATTAACCCGGATCAACAGGGCTTGGGAGTGAATGTGTGACTCCCTTCTCACAAGTGCCATCTAAGATACCATCCTCTAATCTTGGCCTATTGCACCACCGCTTTGCCCGCTACACTTAAGCTTCTCGGCCTTAGCTTCTTGAGATGAGAACTCAAGCTTTTTATGTTTTTCCACCTCATCCTCAACATCCTCCGAGGTATCATTGGCTAAGCAAAGTTTAGGAGGTCGTCAGCTCCAGACTCCTCTTTCTCCATCGGATGCAATAAATCAATCCTGCACAAAGAGTTCTCAAGAGAAGGTTGTTTAATAGGATTAGTCAAATCAAAATCTATCCATTCATCCCCTGTTTTTCCACCTCATCCCCAACATTCAAAGAAAGCTTCCCATTTTTAACATCTATAATGACCCCAGCAGTGGCCAAGAAAGGCCTTCCTAGAATGATGGAAAATTTGGAATTCACCTTCATATCTAACACCATGAAGTCGACAGGAATGCAAAATTTTCCTACCTTAATGGGGACATTCTCTATGATGCCAAGAGGTTTCTTAATCGAACTATCCGCAAACTGTAAAGTGACGTTAGTTGGTCTTAACTCACCTATCCCCAATCTCTCAAAAACAGACAAAGGCATAAGACTCAAAGCAGCACCCAAATCACACAAAGCATCATCAACACTTACATCACCAATTGAGCAAGGAATAGGGAAACTACCTGGATCTTTGAGCTTAGGAGGCAATTTATTGTGAATTATAGCACTACACTCCTCAGTTAAAGCTACCGTCTTGTATTCCTCTACCTTCCTCCAATTGGACAAAATGTCCTTAAGAAATTTAGCATAGGTAGGCATTTGTTGTAACACCTCAGTGAAGGGTATATTTATGTACAATTTCTTAAGGACCTCTAGAAACTTCCCAAATTGCTTATCTAGCTTAGCCTTGGCCAAACTTTGAGGGAAGGGAACCGGGGGTTGTTAAGGTTCAAGGGGTACATACTTAGACATTTTCTCATTAGTTTCCTCTTCTTCTAAGGTTTGTGTCTTAGTTATCTCTTTTTTCTCATTCCCCTTAACTTTGGGATCCTCTAAAGTCATACCACCTCTTAAGATTACAGCATTACAGTGTTCATTACTTGGGTTCATCTCAGGTTGTCCGGGAAACTTTCCCGGTTGCCTATTTGAAGTGCCTGCTTGTTGGGCAATTTGATTTTCTAACATCTTATTATGGGTGGCTAGATTGTCAACCTTAGCCGATAATTCTCTAATGGCTTCAGTTACAACCTTACCATGTTGCCTAAACTCTTCATTCTGCTTAAACTGACTCTTAATAAAGTTTCAAGGAGAGATTCAAGTTTAGATTTTTGTACCCTAATGCGGGTTTCATATTACCTTGGCTCTTTTGGAATTCATGGTTCAAAGTGTTGTTGTTGTTCCACAAATTGAGGTAAGAGTTGTTCTTCCTTCCTTGGTTGTAAGAATTTTGGGGAACATAGTTTGGCAACTTTGGGTTCGTGTCATAAAAATTGTGACAAGAATTTATCTGCTCACCCAAAGCGCCTAATCCAGGAGCACCACCCTTTGGGCACTCCGCAAAGTCATGTCCCAGCACTCCACAAATCTCACAAGCAACATTAGTAGCACCTATTGAACTCACATTAGCTTTTTCAATCTTATCAAAGCGCTTACTCAGTGAATCAAACTTAGACAAAATCAAATTAGTATTATCAACTCCAAACTTACCTCCCGAAAGCTTTTTTGGGTTATTACCTCTTTCTGAACCCCATTGATGATAGTTGGTGGCTACAATTTCAATGACATCAAATGCTTCAGTTAATGGTCTATTCATCAATGCCCCACCAGCTGCGGAGTCAGGTGATACCTTCGAAGAGTAATCCAATCCATTGTAGAAGGTATGCACTAATAGCCATTTCTCGAGCCCATGATGTGGGCAAGACTCTAGCAATCCTTTATAACGATCTGAAGCTTCAGATAAACATTCACCGTCCTTTTGGAAGAAACCGGTGATCTGAGTCCATAAGTAAGCAGTCGTGAAGGGTGGAAAGAATTTTTCTAAGAATGCCTGCTTCACTTGGTCCCACGTTGACAAAGTATTAGCAGGCACTGATTTCAACCAAGCTCTTACCCTTCCAGTCAAGGAGGAGGGGAATAACCTCAAGCAAATAGCATCAACAGGGGCACCTTGAATTCTTATCACATCACAGAACTCCAAGAATGTCTCCACATGATCGGTTGGGTCTTCTGAGGGTAATCCTCCAAACTGGTGTTGTCTAATCATGCTAATTAAGTGGGGCGGTATAGTGAAGTTCTCCGCCTCAATTTCTGGCCTAGCAATCCCAGTTTGCAAATCCCTAGCATTTGGGGCTACGTAGTCCTTCAGCGGCCTATTATCTATCGGGTTAGCCGTGATAAGTGTTGGTTCAAGTGCTACGTAGCTCCTTGCCTTTGTTGTCTTCTCCTTCTGCGGAAAGTTCTTTCAATTTTAGGATCTGCTTCAATAAGAATCCCAGAACGTCTAGTACTTCGCATAAACCAGAGAGATTACTTGCAGCAAGCTAAAGAGCAAACAAGAACGTAATATTATGATAATAAAAAAAACTGTTTAAAATAATAAAATTAAAAATTAAATTGATACTCAAGAAAAACACAGTTCCCGGCAACAGCGCCAAAAACTTGATGCGTGAAATCCGCAAGTGTACGGTTTCGTCGTCAAGTAATAAAAAGATTGAATCCACAGGGACTATATTTATGAATACCAATTAATTAATTAATTCAATTATATTAAACAAAGGGAATATAATTGTTGAGTGATAAGAGCATAGTAACCAAACAATTAAATAAAATAAATATTAAAATTCAAGAGATCAAGAATAAGAACAGCAAGCTTTAAGAAAAGGTTTTCAAATGTCAAGAAAGCTTCCAGGATTGGGGGTAACCACAATGATATAAGATGAGTCTTAATTGACAACCCTTTTATTAAAATTGGAATTCAATTGAAGGTGAATTACCCTAAAATAGCTAATGTTCTCTCTCGAGACACAAAAATCGTGCCCAATTAAACCAATTCCTACTCTCGTAGTAATTGGATTTAGATTGAACCCTTTACACTTTGTGATAATTCATTAGGTCCTCGAAAGGCTAAACCTACTCTCGTGATCTAAACCTTAAGTTCAATTCTTATGGTTCCAATATTTAGGTTCACCTCTCAGTACATCCCTAAATACCTATGAGATGCAAATAGGTGGCTAACAAATTCACATGAAAAAAAGCGCAATAAGAATTGAATCAATGAACATTCAAAATTAATAAAAAGGGTAAACAAGTGTCAATTAATCATTATCCAAGTACCAAGGGCAGTGCCCAATCCTAGAAATAAGAAGACTACTCAAGCATTGTCATTGTAACAACCTTGATCAAAGAAAATATGGAAAAATACCCAAATAGAAATAGGGAAAAGATGAGAAAAGAATCCAAAACCTCAATCCTCAACTCCAACCAGCAATAGCCAAGATCCCCCCTAATTTCGAGCCTAAGTATCCTTATATACCTTAGGTAAAAAGGATTACAAAGCCCGCATCAAAAAATAACCCAATTTAGGATTTAAACATGCTACGGCCGTATCACGAGTCACGACCAGGCCTTGGCTACAGTACTGCACGAACATTTGAAATAAGGTGATATGTCCCGGCCGTGGCATGTGTCACCTCTGTGGCATGTGTCACGGCCAGGCCGTGATCCTTTATGAACCTCCAGCTTCCTTCTCTTCATCTAAGTCATGGTCGTGTTAGGTGTCACACCTAGGCCGTGATCTTTTCTGAACCTCAAAGACTGATTTCCTTCAAACTTTTCTGGTCATGGTTGTGGTAGGAATCATGGCTGGGCCGTGGCACACCAAGTTTTGCTCCTTTTTTACTTCTTTCAAGATGCAAACTTCATGCAAGCTCCAATAGGGGTTAATCCAAGCTTTTAATCAATAATCCTGCACCAAAACACCAAGACCACCACAATAATCCATTCTAAACAGAAAACTAACAAAATATCAATTAAAATGCCTAGACTAACATGAAAATGCATGCAAAATGACTGTGAAATGTGATGTGAAATCACACACATAACGTGGCCACTATCACGGCCAGGCAGTGATAGGCTCTGTCCCTAACACGCAGAAAGATCACGGCCGTGAGTCTCATCATGGCTAGGCCGTGATGCTTTCTGTTCCTCCTATTTTGAGAGATCACGGCCCTGAGCCACTTCACGACCAGGCCGTGATACTCTCTGTTTCTCATTTTGTGGGGTATCATGGTCGTGACACCCATCAGCGACAGGCTGTGATCCCTACTGTTTCGCCCAAAAAGATTTTCTGAAGTTTTCAAAAACTTCCTTGGTCCTCATTTAGGTTTTTCATGAAAATCAAGACATGTTATGGTTCCAACAACTCATAAAACTTTATATCATCATAAGTTAAAAAGCATGATCTTTGGATCATTCAAAAGTTCTTTAAGTTCAACAGGTGGTTTTCTCCTTTACACAAGGTCATGCAAAACTTTTCATCACAAGGCTAAGAGTGAAGTTTTCATTTCACTAACACATTCTCATAGTAACCATAGATCTAAACATATCATCAAAATCTCCTACCTTGACCAAGATCAAGGCTAGGGTTTTCATCATTTTTCAAAGCATAACATCATGTAAAATATCAACAAGAATATAAAACATGAAGCTAAAATTATTATAACCAAGTCGCCAAATACACAACCACACAAGATAGGAAGACCTATCTACACAACTTAGGGTTTTCACCCAAACTAGAGGCCATTTTCATCCACCTATGAGGTGAGATGAAGGCTCACTCATCATTACCTTACCTTTGAAGATTTCGAAGGTTGAGAAGAGAAGATATGGAGTTCCAAGATTCCCAAGCTTTCTTCCACAAGAGCTTCAACCTTGAAGGAGATGGTGGTTCTTGACTCTAGCTCAAGTCCTCAAAGGAAGACGTCTTCTTCACTAAAGATGAAGAACATGGAGAAAGGATTAGAAATATGAAGTTAGTTCTTAAAAAGAACAAGAAAAAGTGTAAGGTAGTGTGCATTTCAAAGGTCCATCAATGGAGTTTGAAGATGAACACTAGGGTTCCTACCCTTAGAGAAGATGAAGATGGATGAGAGAGAAGAGAGCAAATGAAACTCTTGGTCTCCCTTTGGCCTTCTAGGTTCGAATATGATGAGGAGGAAGGGAGGGAATTGAGTCTTGCACTCCAAGTGTGATGAAATGAAGGGTTGAGATGAGTGGAGGGAAATTGACATTGCTTGATATGGGAGGAGACACTTTGGTTGGTAGAGAAAAGCATATTGGCCTCTTACCATAAATGGTAAAAGTGAAAATCTTGTTGGGAAAAAGTGGCGACAAAGAGAGAAGGTGTGATAGTGACATGTAGGTGATGATATTAGGTTATGGGCCTTGACCCAGCTCCAGGCCCAAACATTTTTGGCCCTAGGTCCAAGCCCAAAACTTCGCAGGCCCGATAATATTTTTATCAGCTCCGCTCCAAAACAGTAGATAAAGCTCAATCAACCTTTTTATGAGATTAGGGTTGAATTTCGAATTCCTTAAGGAATTCTAGGTATCAACATCTGATTATTAATTATGATTTTTAGCTGAATTACGTTTTTAATCAATTTATTCACAACAGACAGTTAATACAACAAATAAGGATTTTAGGGACGTTACAGGAAGCTATTTCATCTTCTGATGCTTGTTTTTTAGAAAGAAGCTATTAACACTTGGATTTTAGTTGATTCTATTAATTGTAATTGAATTTTTAAAAGGAAATATAATGGTGAGGGGTCAATTGAAAAATATAAAGCTGGATTAGTAGCAAAAGGTTTTACACAAAAACAAAATATTGATTATTTTGATACCCTTGCTCCTGTAACAAGAATCGCTCCAATCCGAGTTTTAATAGCCATGACTTCCATTGACAATCTTGTTATTTACCAAATGGATATACAAACTACTTTATTAAATGGTGATTTGGAAGAAGAAATTTATATGACACAATTTGAAAGATGTGTAATTCTTGGTCAAGAAACAAAGTGTGTAAACTTCTCAAATCTTATATGATTTAAAACAAGCATCAAAACAATGACATGAAAATTTTAATCAAATGTTGATTGATGATGGTTTTTCTTGTATTGAAGTTGATATATGTGTGTATACTAAATTAGTGAATGATGGATATGTAATTATTTGTTTATATGCAGATGATATGCTTATTTTTGGTACTTGTAAAGATATAGTAGTTAGTACAAAATCCTTTCCTGCATCCAAATTTGATATGAAAGACATGAGGGAAGCAAGTGTAATATTGGGGTGTTAGAATCATTAGGAAGGATGATAGTATAATGTTATCCCGAACATTATGTTGATAAACTTCTCAGGAAGTTTGGTCATTTTGACTCAAGGCCAATGAGTACCCTTTATGATTCTAACTCTCAATTAAAGAAAAATATAGGTGATCCTGTTCCTCAATTTGAGTATGCCCAAATTATTGGGATTTTGTTGCATTTAATGAATTTTTCGCGACCTGATATAACATATGTTGTGGGCATTGATTAGATATACACAAAGTCCTAATCAGGATCACCGGCTGCACTTGCTATACACATAAAATATTTGAGAGGTACCATGAACTATCGTATTACGTCTAGTGGATTCCCTACTGTATTAGAAGGGTACACTGATGCTAACTAGATATCTAATTCAGATGAGACAAAATCTGTTAGTGGTTATGTATTCACACTTCATGGTGGTGTGGTTGCTTGGAGATTAATAAAACAAACTATAATAGCTAGATCCCCTATGGAGTCAGAGTTTATGGCTCTGGAGTTGGCTTATAATGAGGCTAGTGGTAGAAAACTTCATAGTAAACATTCCTTTAGGAATAAAACCAACACCATCGGTGTCAATGCATTGTGATTGCCAATCGACAATAGCTATTGCAAAGAATAAGACTTTCAATAATAAAAATAAACACATACAATTGAGACATAATGTGGTAAAGCAACTGATAAAAGATGGAACAATATCCATTGCTTACGTGAAGTCGGAGGTGAATTTGGTCAATCCTCTAACAAAGCCTCTTGGGAGGAAATCAATATATGAAACATTGAGGGGAATGACACTTAAGCCAATTTGAAATTAACAGTGATGGTAACTCAACCTTTATGATTGGAGATCCCATGAATAAGGTTCGTATGAGTAAAAACAACTCACTTGTTAGTTCTGCTAGCACTAATAATTTTGTCCCTTCCTATCGTGTGAGAAATGTTATCTAGACTGCATTACTGAGAGGATAAGCATAAGAGCTTTTAAAGAGTTTTCATATCCCTTATGGGTGGTGTATGAATTGTAGCATACACTTGATGAAATCACCTATATGAGTGTCAAGTGGGGCCGCTTGTATGAGATTGTGGTATAATTTCTTGAACGCTAATTATCAGGTGCGCACATGGCTTATTAGCACAAAACAACATCAACAATGAGAATTGTGGAGGTGTAATGTGATTGGTAGAACTCTAATATATACCAATGTAGGGGTGTTCGCGGATTGGATTGGATCGGTTTTGAGCCTAAAAACCATCCAAAAACACCCTGCAGTTTGGATTGGATCGGTTGATTTCTTAAAAATATCTGATCCAATCCAATCCATTAATAAAGACAAGCACACTGCCCAAGTGCCCAGTTACCTTAGTGAATATTATGTAATAAATTTTAATGACCCAACCACTAAATTCAGTTTCATAATACAAGAAGCTATTGGACATTCGGCCGCATAAATAAAAATGGCCACACCACAAACAGTATACCCATCCCTGCAGCAAGCAAAAGTGCATTAAAAATCAGTTCAAGCATTAAAAAATTGGCATCATCAACTCAAAACTCCTACTGATTGAGTCTACAAATCAAAGAGTTCAAGCATAACCATATCAATAAACATACACACAATAAGTTCTCATCAAATCAGAAATCCAAGAGACTTCAATCTACAATTTTTTTATATAGAACAACAATAAATCTAATTTGCAGCCTTGCATGTCCATCTATAGAAACATCATTAGCAGCGATCATCATCTATATATAATTTTGGTTCGGTTTGGACTGGATCGGTTTCTCATACAGGAATCGAAAACCGATCCAATCCAGTGAAAAAAATCAATTTTTTCGGTTATCGGTTTTTTCGATTCAATGGTTGCGGTTGACATTGGATTAGATCGGTTGATGAACACCCCTACACCAAAGTGTTTTGTTTCGTAGAAGTTTGCTTCACCAATGGTATGCCCTATCAATCTAGGTCTAGTTCATAGTCCACAAGACACCAACTTCAATGCATTTATGAAATAACCAAAGTAAACACAAGCAGGGGGCTTGAATAGTATTTACCTAAAGCTTTTTGTAAAATAGAAACTTTTTCGAAAAGACAAAGGATCATACGGATAAAAATAGCGAGTAGATGTTTGGATGCGTCTGGAGACGTTTAAACACTTGACTTAAAAACACAGAGATAAAAACAAAACAAAGATTTGTTTTAGATAAACAAATTTAACCCTTGGTTACATGTAAGTTAAGAAACATTTAAAGCAATATTTAAGAGGTTAAGGTAAAAGAGAATCACACAAAGCAATTTATACGGGTTCACCCTAAACTTTGGATTACGCCCAGTCCTTGGCTAAACTAAGAGTTTCACTATAACTGATCAGGCTACAGACGCAAATATTGTTTGCACACCTAGGCTCTTCAGGCTCAACAACAAGAGTACTGTTTGCACACCTAACCTCTCCAGGCTCAACAACTATTCTTCAGTTAGCCTCTTCAGGCTTTCATAAATGAAATGATTTGTTTTGAAGTAGCAACTTCAATTTACAAAAGCAAGTCAACCAGATTACACTCAAAGAGTGAATTTGATATTAAAAGGGTATGACTGTGCAATAACTTGTCTTTAAGATTACAAATGATTGAGAAGTAAATGAAAGAATGAAGATTTAAAGATCTAGTAATAAATGAGAGTTGTTCAGCTTAATGTTATTGTTATTTTTTACTTCAAATCTTCAGAGTCTTTTATATATAGTCTTCACAGCAATAAATTCGTTGAGACATTCTTTCTCCAACATTTGCTTTAATTCAAGTATTCAGAGAAACCATTAATGCAATAGAGTCGTTTTGATGAAGCATTAAATGTTTTGAAGACGTTGAGGGAATTCTTGTACTAAACTACACTCTTTTATCACAATAGTGAAGTGTTCAGAGCAGCATTAGAGACTTTGCAGCGCGTATTACTTCGTTAGTACAATCAATCAGAATAGGCAGTTGTAAAGTAACGTTATTGCGTACTAAAGGTGTTGTTAGGTACTATGTATAGAGGATGTTGCTTTATTCCATTTGACTTTTGGAGAGAAGATCCTCGTATATCTTGAAGTCTTTGTAACCTTATTAAATATGTTCCCAACATATTTAATATGTTCGTATAAGTTCATTAAAAAGGGTGAGTCAAGACGCATTTGAAGACGCAAGGTAAAATATCCTTTTTCTTGACTTTTCCTCAGACGCTTCGATAGAGCGCATACACTTAGGAGGTAGTCTCGTCTTGATTTGTAGTAGACGCTTGATCTTGGAGACTTTGTCTTCATCTGGCTGGACGCTTGACTAGCGGATACTTCTATTTGGGACATTAGCTCAGAGGCTTATCATAAAGTGTTGAAGGGATGCGTAAGCAAGTAGATGCGTATTTTCCATTTGAATCCTATCTTTTAATTAGACGATTGTACACTTAAACAGACACATTAGCAGATTTCATATGGTGCATCTTAATCATTCTATAAATGTTTGGATTCATCAAAACTTAGGGTAAATAAGTTATATCAGACGCTTGGAGACTCAACAGTTTACACCCAGGGTGTTAACCCAGGAATTTTTTTGAAATGTTTTTGAAATGTTTTCTTTAAATTTTGAAATATGTGGGGGATTGTTGTATTTTTTGAGGTATTTCAAAAGTCTAAGTCCCACATTGTTTGGGATTGGAACTCTTAAAGTGTTTATATGGTAACTTGTGTTTTGGACTTGCAAACAAGCTTGTGAGATGAGTGGGAAATGCGCACAAGATTGGGTCAAGCTGACTGGTTTTAGTGCAAATCATTTGATTTGCCCCTCGTTTATGGCACGGTAATGAGGCCTCACAAGTTTTTGCTCCGACTGCATTTAAAATAATTTTTCAGAAATTAATTTAAATTCAATTGCATTTCTGGAAATCCTTACCTAGAAACAAATATTTTTATAATTTAAATTTTGTCTTGGTCTTAATCAGCATTTATTTTGAACTGATTAGCGCTTTATTTTTTTTAATAAAGTAGCATGCAAATGCATCATAATGAGAAATGTCATCCCAACTAGGTTGACACCACAAAACTCATCAATCACTTGTAACACACTACCAGGTTAGCGCTTTCTTAAATAGTATTTATTCTAATTGATTATTCTTTCAATAAAAAATTAATTTAAATTTAAATGTTTTAATGGCTGATTGTTTCAAATTCGAAAACAGGGATTTAATTCTTTTAATTTTTGTTAAATAGTTTTCTAAAACATTCAGATTTTTCAACGGCTTTCATTGTGTTTTTAAAACGTTTTATTAGATGTTTCTTTCCTATTTTAAAAACTAATTACCGACTTCTCTTTCTATCTCTTATCTCGCCTTCTCTTTCTCTTCGTGGGTTTCAGCATTCTTTTATTTATTTTTTTCTTCTACCCTGTTCTGATACCTCATACCTCAGTTTCGACTGTGACAAGCCTGTTAATTTCGGTAACGTCTAAGATGAAGCACCTTAGAATATGGTACATCGATGAGACATTTAAAATAGTCGTTAGATTTATTAATATAATATTGAATGATTGAGATTGTTTTGTTTAAAAAAAAAAAAAAAAATTAACCGAAGACCTGCTGTTGTGCTTTGTTAGGAAATTATAATATAGTCCCTGTGTTTTGCCCTATTTTTGCAGATAGGGACTTATCTCCTCCTTCATCCCACCGTGTTTGCTTCGGGGTGAAAGTTGGAAGAAGAAAGCTCCGCCAACCGCCACCGCCTCAAACGGTGACTTCTGTTACCGATCTCCATCCTCCACCGAGCAATGAGGAAAAAATGTCGTCGTTAATCGGAAGATGTCACCAGAAAAGAAATGTGGTGGTTGATACACCGTCATATTCGATGGTGGAAGCTCCGGCAGCCGCGTCGACGTGAAGACGGGGAAGCACCACGCCCTTCGATTCCACCTGTTCCAGAAGAAGGGGAGGTAATTTTCGTTCATATTTGGTAATCGATTACCAAATAACAGCCCTAATCGATTCACTGGCAAGAGGAGTAACCAATTCACTAGGTAATCGATTACAAATTTTGATAAGTAATCGATTGCCCATTGAAATTGGTAATCGATTACCAATTTCAATAGGTAATCGATTACAAATTGTGTGGCGGCCGCCCAAATTTTCTCAGATATCCCTCCTCTGCAATTACTTAAATTTTACTTACCTACAAATACCGCATAAACCGGCTACACACGGTCAAAAAACTCCCTCACCGGTGTGCCACATGTTGAGATGCTTCATGCTAGCATCCACCATGGGGTTTTAATCTTAGGAAAATAAATCCTTGACAACAATGGGATTCCATACTTCTTAGGCTTTTAGGTTGCTGTTCTGATTCAAACGTTCATGATGACCCCATAATTCTTTCGCTTTGACAAATATTTTGAACTGAAATTTCTGGGGCAAAATAATTTTTTCCATTAAAGTAAACATGAAAGGATTCTGTGTTATCATGAGACAGGATGCAGTAACCAGGATCAGTAATAGAAGTAAAAACATAGAGCACAATAGCAACACGATAACTAGAGAAATGCCACAAATGGTGAACACGAATTCTGAAGGAGAACCTGAATATTATGAACTCAAAAAAAAAAAAAAAAAATCACAAGACTACCAATATCAGAATGACGTCACATGAGAAAGAGGAGATGTGAATCACAATATATTAAAGATTAGAATGATGTCTACAATAGACAAGACCGCATGTGCACAAGGATTGACCATAGTTTAGAGTTGAAGCTCTGGTACCATTTCAAATATGAAGAGAGTTTTTTTTAAAATCTGCTCGGCTCTTTCTCGTTAAATAGACAGAATTGAAATGCTTTAGAACATATCGAATGAGGTTTGTTGAAGGGCTGCATACCGTTCTTTACACAGTTACATCATTGGAGTGACCTTAGATAGACATGAGGTTCTTGTAAGAGTTACTTCTATAAGCAATAGTTCTTATTTATGAACCTCCATTAAATTAAGGAGAGAAAAAAAAATATAGAAAATTGTATTAGTTACCTTCCTTCGAAAATTGAAATAACAATAAATGTGAATAAAGATGTGGGTAACTTGTGAGACTCATTTGATAAACTTTTTAGAATTGCATCACTGAAGTGGAGAAATGCTTAAAGTAATATAAAAAATGTTATGAGGTGACATGATAGGATCCATAAAAAAAAAGGTTAAGCAACTCCAATGAATTACACGGGAGAATGTTTTTGCTTTTCAATGCAAGAGAGATATAGAAGATATAATATTGTCATAATGTCTACCCGAGAATATTCTAACCAGAGCCAGCCCAACCATAAAGCTACTAAAGTTAGGGCTTGAGGCCCCAATTTTTTTTTTTTTTTTAGTTATTTAGGCATCCAAATTTAGGGCCTCAATTTTTTTTTTTTTTTTAGTTATTTAGGCATCCAAATTTAGGGCCTCGATTTTTTTTTTTTTTTGGTTATCCAAATTTAGGCTTACAAATTTTCTTTCATAGCATTTCTTTACTTTCATGCAAGTCACTTTTGTGCGATCTTTAGATTGCTTTTGCATATTCTTTCTGATTCGAAACTCTCTTTTAGGCATTCTTCACTAAGTTCAATCTCTTTTAAACTTGAGAATGTCATATAAAGAAATTCACTTCCCTAGAGTGATAATTGGAAACAATATTTGTTTTTGACAATTTTTCATCATAAATGTATAGGCCGAGCATAGGTAAGGTCAGATAACCGACATAGTAAGATCGGATAATCGGGTATGAACAAATAGAGGTATTAGAACCAGCTCGGTATGTACTCGGTTATGATACATAAGATTAAATATGGATCTGGGCTAAGTATCCACATTGCGGCCCATGTAGATCACGTTTTCTTCAGGGATCGGCACTACTGGTTCGACCCCATAATTAGGAACCACGATTCCCCACTCATGACTATTAACTGTTAAAGCATTACACGATGAAGGATAACTACCACGTTTTCCCACAACTCAGCGACACGAAGGGATGTCGAGCATAGGGAGTAACTGCCATGATAAAGATTATAAATAGGGGGTTCATCCCTTGAAGAGAACTACGTTTTAGCTTTGATTCCAGATCGGATACGTAGGAGCAGAATATATTATTCTGTCAAGCTATTCATTGAGAGATTCTTATTGTGAGAGAAACACTTGTGAGATTAAGAGTATCATACTAATTCCCTTCACATATCTCGGATAGAGATATTTGGACGGAACATTTGACGCCCACCGTGGGGCCGAGGCAAACTTTCCTTCGGCCACATCTTAATTTGTAACATGGTGTTAACAAGAAGCAGTGCGGGTGGAAGCAGAAGGGATCGAGAAGAGCAACATCAGAAGGACGAAGTAACTGACGAACATCAACAATCTCGAAATCCTCCATTGGAAAATCATCCTCTTCTCCAAGAAATGAGGATCCAAATGGAGGATTTGAGAAGGCAAAATGAGGAAATGCAACAGAATTATGATCATCTTCGAAGAGAAAGAGAAAGGAGCAGAGAGAGGACGGCGTCATCTCGTCATGATGAAGAGGATTACCCAAGCTATCATCCACAAGAAACTACTCATACCAGAGTCACTTGTACAAATACAGGGCGTATTCAACATCAAACCCAAAGGACAACTTTGCATGGTGACGCTAGTCATACCGAGAAGGTGCAACATGATCAGCATGGAGAGCAATAGACCAAAGTCTCTGGAGTAAGGAGGAGCCCACTCACTGACAGAATTATGGATACCATCCTCCCACAAGGATGGAAGTCATTAACATTGGAAAGGTATGATGGCACTACAGATCCAGATAATCATTTAGATGATTATGTTACCCAGGTAAATATAGTTACGAATGATGATGCTGTCCTTTGCAAAGTCTTTCCTACTTCTTTAAAGGGGGCAGCCTTAAACTGGTACACTCGGCTGCCACCGAGTTCTATTGATAGCTTTGAAGTTTTAGTTGCCAGATTCAGTGGTCAATTTGCTACAAGTCGGGCTCATCAAATGACGTCGGTCGCGTTGGTAAGTCTCAAGCAAGAACAAAATGAGTCCTTAAGAAGCTTCATGGATCGATTTGCAAAGGTGTCCGCAAATATCAGAGATCTCAATCCGGCGGTCGCATTACATTCCATGTTGATGGCCTTAAAACCGGGCCCGTTTGTCGATCACCTTTGCAGAAAATCACCTGTTGACATGGACTAGTTCAGAGCCCGAGCTGCTGGGTACATTCAAATGGAGGAACTTTCTGAATTCCAGAATAGGGCTCAAACTGATTTGGAACGCAGGATAGAAGGCAAAGACAAAGGGAGACATATGAGTGAAAAGGGAGCGCGAAAGAAAGAAAAGCTATACAGAGGACCGAAATATGACTTCTACACTCCTCTAAATACTAATAGAGCCAGAGTGTTAGAAGAAATATATCATACTGAGTTGATCAAACTCCCCGCTCCGTCACGCACTCTTGATTCGGCTGACCAATCTAAACATTGCAGGTATCATGGCAACTATGGTCATACAACCGAGGAGCGCACAACCCTTAAGGATAAAATAGAGGAACTCATACAAGCTGGTCATCTAGGTCAGTTTGTACAAAGAGACAATGGAGGTCGACAACATGCAAGAGGCAGAAGTGCATATCACTGAGACAACGGAAGAAGAAGTAGAGGCCATGATACTGATAGAAATAGAACTCAACAGGCAGAAAATCGGGATCAGAGGGAGAACAGAAGAGAAAATACTGATGAAGCCTGGGGTGTAATCAACACCATTAGTGGAGGATTTGCAGGAGGAGGATCAACTAATTCAGCAAGGCGAAGGTACCTCAGAGCAGCTAGACATATGCATTCAATATCAGGGAAGCCCCCTAAAATTTCTCCTTCTATTGTATTTACTGATGATGATTTAGAAGGTTTAGATATTAATCAGGATGATCCAATGGTGATAACCCTGGGATTAGCAAATTTCCAGGTCAAACGAGTATTGATTGATCAGGGAAGCTCTGCTGATATTTTGTACTTTTCAACCTTTCAAAAGTTGGGGCTCTCCGAAAAAGATATCAAACCACATGAAAACAAATTAGTCGGTTTTGTTGGTGAGGAAGTGGATACTAAGGGCTACATCGACTTACTGACAACCTTTGGCAATGAAAGATTGTCTAAAACCATCTCGGTCAGGTATTTGATAATTAATGCTGCTACATCTTATAATATCCTGATCGGTCGACCTTCTCTGAATGAATTAGGTGCAATAGTCTCTACACCTCATTTAGCCATGAAATTTCCATCCAACTCGGGTAAGGTGATCACTATTCGGGCAGACCAGAAGATGGCGAGACAATGTTATGTAGAGAGTTTGCAGGTAAATAAAATCAGGAATTTACTTTCTGTCAAGGATAGTTCAGATTGTCAGATGACAGCACTTGGAGGCTCAGTCAGTTCGGTTGAATTAGATCCAAGGATGGAAATTCCTGAACAAAGACCTCAACCATGTGAAAAATTGGAGGAAATCCAGTTGGGGAGCAAGCCTGGCCAATGTACAAAGTTAGCTGCAAATTTGGATCCCCAGCTAAAAGAACAAATTGTGAATATTTTGATTGTTAATGCTGATTTGTTTGCTTGGGAACCATCAGACATGCCAGGAATTGATCCGGAGTTCTTGTGCCATAAGTTGGCCATATGTCCTGAGGCTAGGCCAGTAGCACAAAGAAAGAGGAGACTGGGGGAAGAAAGAAGATTAGTAGTAGAGCAAGAGACAGCTAAGCTTGTGAAGGCCAATTTTGTCCGAGAAATAAAATACATAACATGGCTGGCCAATGTGGTGCTGGTAAAGAAGTCAAATGGCAAGTGGCGAATGTGTACCGATTACAACGACTTGAACAAAGCTTGCCCGAAGGATTCCTATCCACTACCGAGTATAGATCGATTGGTGGATGGAGCATCAGGTCATAGAATGCTAAGTCTCATGGATGCTTATTCGGGGTATAATCAGATCAAGATGTATCCTCCTGATGAGGATAAAACAGCATTCATAACTGAAGGCTGTAATTATTGTTACCGTGTTATGCCTTTCGGTTTAAAGAATGCTGGAGCTACTTATCAAAGGCTGATGGATAAGGTTTTTAAAGATCAGATTGGGAGAAATTTAGAAGTATATGTTGACGATATGATCGTGAAGTCAGCAAATCCGGACTCACACGCTAAGGATCTTGGTGAAATTTTTACTCAGCTTCGGAAACATAATATGAGGCTCAACCCGGAGAAATGCACTTTCGGTGTACAAGGTGGAAAGTTCCTCGGTTTCATGCTGACACATAGAGGTATCGAAGCAAATTCGGATAAATGTAGAGCTGTCACCGAGATGAGGAGTCCCCAGAATGTTAAGGAGGTACAAAGGCTTGCGGGGCGACTAGCGTCACTTTCAAGGTTCTTACCCAAGTTGGCAGAAAAGGCTAAACCCTTTTTCAAGTTACTTAAACGACCCCAACATTTCAACTGGGATGAGGAGTGTGAAGTAGCCTTTCAGGAGTTCAAGGAATTTCTTTCTGAACCTCCAATTTTATCTCGACCATACCCAGGTAAGGATATTTATTTATATCTTTCGGTTACTAAGGATGCCGTTAGTGCAGTAATTGCTCAGGTGGAAGATAAGCAACAAAGGCCAATATATTTTATTAGCCGAGTTCTGCACGATGCCGAAACTCGATACCAGGTTATTGAGAAGCTGGCTTTAGCCTTGATCACAGCAGCAAGAAGATTGCGACCCTATTTCCAAAGCCATCAAGTGATCGTTAAAACAGATCATCCTATCAAACAAGTGTTGCAGAAGCCTGAACTTGCCGGAAGGATGATCGCCTGGTCGGTCGAGCTGTCAAAATTTGGTTTAAAATACGAACCAAGAGGCCCGATGAAGGCCCAATGCTTGTCAGATTTTGTGGTTGAATTATCGCCGAGGCCTACCCCAATTGAAAAGTCATGGAATTTATATGTGGATGGTTCGTCAAATGCCAAAGGTAGTGGAGCTGGAATAATCCTCGAAGGACCAGGAGAGTTAATGATAGAGCAATCTTTGAAGTTCAATTTTAAGGCATCCAACAATCAAGCGGAGTATGAAGCTTTCTTAGCAAGTTTAAGACTACCAAAAGAGATGGGTGCGAGGATCATCAAATGCTGAAGTGATTCTCAGCTAATCGTTGGACAAATCTCGGGCAAATTTCAAACCAAAGACCCCCAGTTGACCAGGTATTTATGTGAAGTTGAAAGTTTGCTTAAAGATTTTGATGAATTTGTTGTTGAACATATTCCCAGGGAAGAAAATGCTAGGGCAAATCTTTTATCTAAACTGGCAAGTACCAAGAAGCCTGGAATACATAGGACCGTGATACAGGAAACTGTATCCGAGCCAAGTGTACAACTCGGTGAAGTCATGAACAATGAAGAAATAGACAGGGGTTGGATGAAAGAAATTTGGAATTATCTCAAGATGGGTGCCTTACCACAAGAAGAAGACAAGGCTCGAAAGATCAGACTCCAATCTAGTCATTACGTCATTGAAGGAGATGACTTGTATAGGCGGGGATACTCAACACCTATGCTGAAATGCCTAACTCCAAGCCAAGCTGAATATGTGATGGCAGAGGTCCACAGCGGCATATGTGGAATGCATACTGGAGGGAGGTCAATGGCTGCTCGAGTAATCAGGGCTGGATATTATTGGCCTACATTAAGAACTAATTGTGCTTTGTGGTCCAAGAAGTGTGATGAATGCCAAAGGTATGCAAATTTAAATCATATTCATCCTGAGGAATTGCATAGCATAATATCACCTTGGCCATTTGTTATTTGGGGATTAGACATTCTCGGTCCTTTCCCCATGGCAAAGGGACAAGTAAAATTTCTTTTGGTAGGGATTGATTACTTTACCAAATGGATAGAGGCTGAACCTTTAGCCACCATTACTGCACAAAAAGTTCAACAATTCATGTGGAAAAATATTATCTGTAGACATGGTCTCCCACATTCAATTGTGACTGATAATGGTAAGCAATTCACGGATCGTGGCCTTAGCAATTTTATGGAGAACCTCGGAATCAAGCACCGTGTTAGCTCGGTTGAACATCCCCAGACAAACGGACAGGCAGAAGCAGCAAACAAGGTCATTTTGGGAGAAATTCAAAAAAGGTTGGGCCGAGCTAAAGGATTATGGATAGAAGAACTACCAAGTGTGTTATGGGCTTATCATTGCACCCCGCAATCTTCCACTAAAGAGACTCCATTTAGGCTCACGTATGGATCAGATGCAATGATACCAGTAGCTTGGAGAACAATCCTTAAGGAGAAAGAATTACAATGAAGCAGACAATGCAGAAAGTTTGAAGGTAGAGTTGCAATGGCTAGAAAAAGATAGAGAACAGGCAAGGATAAGGTAGGAGGCATGCAAACAAAGGATTGCCCGTCGCTATAACCGAAGAGTCAAATCAAGAAAGTTCTCCAAGGGGGATTTAGTATTGCAAATGCAAGGTCAAGCTAGGAAGGATCCGGTTGAAGGAAAATTGGCAGCCAACTGGGGAGGACCATTCAGGGTCGCTGAAAGTCTTGGCAATGATGCTTATAGACTAGAGGAACTTTCTGGAGAGGCGATTCCGCGTACTTGGAACGCATCTCATTTAAAGTTTTACTTTAGTTGAACAAGTTGTAATAGATGAGTACTCTTTTTCCTACCTTAGTGTTTTTATCCCATATAAAAAAAAAGGGTTTTTCACTAAGGAGTTTTTAACGAGGCTCATCCTTAATAAATAAAGAGGACTTTCATAATATCATTGTGAAATCTATTACATTTTATTTTAGTTCGAGCTCACCGCAACCGAGTATATGGCCATCGAGCCGAACTTAGCATTGCTAAGATATTCGCTTCAAGAGCCGAGTTCAAGCTCACGGCCACCGAGCCTACGGCCATCGAGCCGAACTTAGCATTGCTAAGATATTCGCTTCAAGAGCCGAGTTCGAGCTCACGGCCACCGAGCCTACGGCCATCGAGCCGAACTTAGCATTGCTAAGATATTCGCTTCAAGAGCCGAGTTCGAGCTCATGGCCACCGAGCCTATGGTCATCGAGCCGAACTTAACATTGCTAAGATTTTTACTAAAGAGGGCTGAGTTTTGAGCTCACGGCCACCGAGCCTAAGGTCATTAAGCCGAACATAGCAAACATTATGAAATGAAGGCAAGAAAATAAAATTGATTAATCAAAAGTCCGAATACATAAATAAGCTCAAAGGCTGTGTCCAAAATGATATCCGAACATAAACATAAATTACATCCTCAAGTAGCATTGTCTCCATCTTTCAAAAGAGAAGTCACTTCCTCATCACCGGGATTTTCTTCACCTCCTTCACTGCTGAGTTGACTTTCGTTGATAAGTTCACCATTCTTCACATCTTTATCAACATTAAAAAATGAAAAGTCGGTCCCGGGAGCAAAAAGACGAGCTTGCCGAATTGCTTTGTCAAATCCAGCAATATGTTGAGCGATGATATTATCTTTCGCAGCTTCGAGCTCTTGTTTGTAGAACTTCTTCTTTGATCTCTTTTTGGCCAAGGCTAATTTCAGTTGCGATAACTCGTCTTCAAATACTGATCTAGAACTTTTTACTTCCGCAAGTTCGGTTGAAAGAAGTTCTTTCTCTTGTAAGATCACTTTCAGTTTAACTTCATCCTCCTGGGATTTTGTTTTCAGAGCAATAACTTGACAGCTCGTCTCTTCATTTTTCTTAGACATCTTGGCCAACTCATTAGAGGCCTGGGACAACTGGTTCTTTAGTTTAGAAACCTCTGCAAATTCAGCTTGCATAGTTTCCATCCTCTTATTATTATTCTCAATTTCTTGTTCCCAGAATTGAGCAGTTGCAATAGCTCGAAGGCACATGACTTGTAGACCTTCCAGGCTGGCTTTAAGACCTTGCTTCCGTAGCAAGCTCATATCGGCAGGCCTAAGGAAGTTCGGTTGCAGAGCGAGAGATGGGGTAAAATCATTCCCAAACACGGTTGATGAACCAGGCTTGGCGGCCGAGTTATACCATTTGGTGGGAGCTGGAGTTAAGGGAAGATTTACTAGCTGGTCAGTTATGAGTTGAGGGTTGGGAACACTTGTTACAGATGGACGCTTGGATTCAGGATTCCCAGATCCTCCTCCCTCCCTACTTCTTTTTGGTTGGACAGTCGATGAGGGCGCAGATTGAGGATCGGGGGCAGAACTTGCTGGGATAACAACATTCCCTTTGTCTTTAGGGTCCCCGGCAGAAGAGGAAGGAATTGTTCCCTTTCCTTTCTTCAAAGAGCGAAAATCGAATTTTCCCATGATCTCTGTAAAACAAGAAACAATGATTAATATCATTAATAACAACATAAATGTACAACTAAAATAAAACACTCAGGCTTCAAATCGGCCTTTGGAGTACTTGAGGTAGGGAGTCCTAATAGAAGTTTACACTTCAACGGTCTAGGCAACTTATTTAATATCGAAATACTCTCTTTTTCTTCAACAGTCATAGCATCAAGACACCATCCAGAAAATTTAATGGGACATCTCGTCCAGTATAAAGGAAAACGAGGTTTTCCCTGAGGATCGAAGAATAACCCATTGAAGCCATCAGCCGGACGAACTTTAAAAAATTCTCCTTTAAAATCTTTATAAGAAGATGTTAAAGGACCGAGTATTCCACCTCGGTCCCCACCACTCAGAGAAATCCAACCGATCAACTCGCCAAACCGAATACGGCAATAATAAAGGAAGATAGCTGCAGTAGGAGTAATATTTAACAAAGACCACAAATTTTGAAAAGCTTTCATGAATGCCCAGCTGTTCGAATGAAGTTGTGTAGGGGCAACATTGAGAGCTGACAATACTCCACATTCAAAATTTGAAAAGGGAAGAGAAATATGAAGTGTGTCAAACAGAGTTTTATAGACATAAGTATAATGGGGGCAACCTCCCAAAGCTGAAAAAAAACACATGTTCGGAATCCGAGCATGGTTCAACCACAAACTTATCAACATACTGAGATGAGAAAAGGGAAGTAGAATTTCTAAGCTCACGAACCGACTCAACCGTTTGAAAGGATGAAAAATATACCCCAACTTGACCCTTTACCCATTGATAACCAGGAAGAGAAATTAGGGGAATGGGGTCTTTTTCAACCCTAACAACCTTCTTGCGCCGTTTTGGGGGAGGAACCCTCAGAGAAATCTTTTGAACATCTTCGCCTTCCTCAAACCCAGGATTTTGACGAGGGGGTGTTATTTTCAGAATCGGTGATGTCAAGGGAAGTAGATGTTTGAGAATGATCAGATGAATCCATGATAAGAAAAGGAGTAAAAGGATGATAAAACACAGCAGGAAGGAAGTAGACACGTACCTGGAGAAATAGAGGAAAACCCAGAAAAGTTGCAGAGCAAAGAAGGAGGAAATGAAAACAAACAAGTTACTATTACTATTTATAAACTCAAAACCAAGAGACAATAAGAAGGAAATCGAAACAGCACCATTCATAAATGAGGAAAATAGCGAAGCGACACATAGTGTGACAGAGAGAACGCGTGTATAACACGATTGGAAAATTAAAAGATTTTATTACAGAGAAATGAAAGGACATGCTAAACGGCTAATCGCAGTAATAAGTGATGTCACCCTCGAAAGTAGGAACTCACCTTGGGAAGGCAAGCTAGGCTAATCATAGCTGAGAAATAGCTAAGAAATGATGAAGTGAAAAGATGTGGTTATAAACACCGCGCTTGAAAAAATTCAACCAACTCAACCACTGAAGAAAATATCCAAAAGTGTATGTCGGTGATACATCATTTAAGCTCTTTCACTTAACTAAGTTTAGAGCTTGGGGGGCTTGTGTATAGGCCGAGCATAGGTAAGGTCGGATAACCGACATAGTAAGATCGGATAACCGGGTATGAACAAATAGAGGTATTAGAACCAGCTCGGTATGTACTCGGTTATGATACATAAGATTAAATATGGATATGGGCTAAGTATCCACATTGCGGCCCATGTAGACCACGTTTTCTTCAGGGATCGGCACTACTGGTTCGACCCCATAATTAGGAACCACGATTCCCCACTCCTAACTATTAACTGTTAAAGCATTACACGATGAAGGATAACTACCACGTTTTCCCACAACTCAGCGACACGAAGGGATGTCGAGCATGGAGAGTAACTGCCATGATAAAGATTATAAACAGGGGGTTCATCCCTTGAAGAGAACTATGTTTTAGCTTTGATTCCAGATCGGATATGTAGGAGCAGAATAGATTTTCTATTCTGTCAAGCTATTCATTGAGAGATTCTTATTGTGAGAGAAACACTTGTGAGATTAAGAGTATCATACTAATTCCCTTCACATATCTCGGATAGAGATATTTGGACGGAACAATAAACAAATAACATTTTCTTGATGCTATGCAACTTGACTTTCAACTTTCTTGATCTTGGTGCCGGTTTGTGCAACAAAGAATCTTCAAATTTTCCCCACACATGATATGAGTGCTCATACCTGACTATTTGTAGTAATGTTTTATAGGGATTTCTGAGTGCCTCTGTCTTCTTGTGATGTGAGCTTCTTTGGAATTGCCCAAGGGATGTATAATTGAAGCTTGTACTCTTTGATTGTTGCCATGGCTTATTTTTTTATGGAAGGAAATAATTTTCATCCAATTTGAAAGAAACTAGTTGAAGAAGGTTTGCAATGCAAAATGAGAAGAAGTAACGATCAATTCTCATGCTGCAATTCGTGCGGCTCTTATACAATAAAAACAATTCAAGTAGAGTGAAGGAGAGTGAGTTAAAGAGAACGAGAGAGAATTTAGGGAGAATGTTGTTGACGATAGGTAAATGAATTGATTGATAATGATATGATACTTACAAGTTACGGGATTGGATCCTCTAACTTTAAGACGAGAAAGTCACATATCTTTCTCTCTATCTTTCTCTCTATTCATTTTTTCCTCTCATATTTATCTCTCATTTTTAATCATCATTCTCTTTCCTCTATAGATACAAAGTCACTATAACTTTCCGTCCTAAAATTAGAGGATCCGGATCCGGATCCAATACAAACTTACAACTGCCAAATATAGCGGTACTACACTGTTACTATAACTGAATTCTCGCTAACAAAACAATAACGAACTTGAACAAAACTTAACTAAACATACATTTGTACAACTAACACATTAACTGATCCATTCCTTTACAATGTATCATGCTCTTTCATGGGATCCACAAGAATCATTTTCTTACTCATCATTCACAATGTATCACTGTTCATTTAACCGTAACTTTTCCTATAGGAACCACAACAATCACCGTCAAGCTCTTTCATGGATCCACAAGAATCATTTTCTTACTCATCATTCACAACATATTCACAACATATTTTGTATAAAAGACTCTTCGTGACATATAGTATTTTTCTACGAAATAACAAGGCACACTTTGGACTACTTAACTGGAACATATTGTAATTAGACGCTCACCTTTCTAAAGCAAAATACTAATATGGAAACAATGGAGGCAAACACTTTTGGGGCTGGAATGAAAGCAAGTTAAAACCTTCCCTTTCAAAATCCAAGTCAACTTTGCATACAATTATCATCCAACTACAACTGAGTTTCTAAACACTAGGTGTGATCCTTAAACATGGCATAAAGGGTCAACTGTATTACATAATACTTACAGTACAAAAAAATTGGCCTCCACACTTCGCATAATGACGGCTCTAAGGGTAACCTGTAAACAGCTTGCACAGTTCCTTTCCCTAATACAAGGAGCAAATAATTCAACATGAATGAGCCCCATATTGACCAGCCTGTTTAGATGGAGTAGAATCCAACAAAATCACCATTGGTATTTGGCAGCAAGAAGCACCTCCTCATACTGCTGAGCAGCATTGTCCCAACTAAGATCCTGCGCCATCCCTCGCCTTTGAAGCCCTTCCCAGCTCTTCTTGTATTCCCTATATGTCAATAAGCAATTCCCTAATGCGTGTATTAACTTACTTGCGTCTGCACTGTCGAATGTCCACCCAAGGCCTGATTCATCGAAAGGATTAAAAGGCTGTACAGTATCTTGCAGTCCACCGACAGCATGTACAACAGGAACTGTACCATAATTCATGGCATAGAGTTGGTTCAATCCACATGGCTCGAATCTTGATGGCATAAGCAATATATCCGAACCTGCAGTTATTCTGTGAGCCATCTTCACAGAAAAGCCGACCCATCCCCTTATTTTATCATGGTGTTGGTTTTCAAGTTGCCTAAGCAAATGTTCTAAATCAGGCCTTCCAGAACCCAACATGATTAGTTGTACATCCTGATCCATCATCCAAGGGATTGCTTCAGCTATGAGATCAACACCTTTCTGCTGATCCAACCTTCCAATGAAACCAATTACTGGGACATCCTCGCGGACAGGCAAACCAAGCTCCTTTTGCAAGGCTGCTTTACATTGACGCTTGCCACTATGCAGTGTCTCAAGGGAGTAGTTGGTGTAGCCTTCTGATTTCAAGTGAACATCAAACTGAGGGTTCCAATCTTTGTTATCAACTCCATTCACAATTCCCCTCAATTTCCAGTCAATCTCATTTATGATCCCATGCAAACCCCAACCACCTTCAGAAGTTCTAAGCTCCCATGCATATCCACGACTAACAGTGACAACACGGTCTGCTGTCTTTAAACCAGCAGCAAAGATATTGAAGTGGTCACCTCCAATGGGGTCATATAATTTGAAAAGGTCAATGTAGTGCTCAGGCAAATCCACACAGAAGAAATCATCAACGGGGCCCCGACCCTGTAAGGAAAGTCAGTGTGTCAATGTTCCTTCTCAATATAAGAAAACAAAAATGAAATTTAGATCCCAACCACTGAAATCAGCTCTGATGATCTGGTTCCATTTAAAGTAGTTTCTCGTTCAAAATTAAAAGAATAGCTTTTAGATTAAACCCAGAATAATTTAGTAACTTATATTCATCAGTTGAGCAAAGATGTTCGTGATTCATTGATTCCTTACGAAATTTCGTTTGCTTTCAGAAAAAAAAAATATGAACATTTTACAGAAAAATTGTTTGAGCCCTTTTTATCATTTCTAAGGGTTTGAAAAAGCTACTCTAGTACAAGATTCTTTTATCACTGCATGTTGCTGATACCATGGTCTTTTGATGAAGCTTTTGGTTTAGAGAGAATGACAGCTGACGATAGAAGGCTGAATATGATATTATTGATAAGAGAATGCATTACACAAATACAATAACCTAATGCACTTATTTATACTACTAATTAAGTCAAGTACTAGTAATTACTAGTACAAGCCCAAGCCCACCACTGCTGATAAATCTAATATATCTAACAAATCTGCAGGAAACTTACTCACCAACAGGACATTACATGCTTATTGCTCAATGATGGGATCTTTACAATCCAGAAAATGGGATATATTCCAAATTTGCATGATTCACTCCAGAGTCCAGACAATCTCATGATAATTCGAATGACAATATTTCTACAATTAGAGGTTGAAGTACAAATTTGGAGTATAGAAGATTTTTCTAGAAGTTAGAGAGACATTTACAGATACTGATCCAAAGACATATTCAATCATTTTCCATTTTAGTTAAATCCTTTTGTTTAACCTGATAAAAGGTGATCTAGGAATGCTAATCATTATTATAGAAATATATCCATTTCTATCCCTATGGTACTTTACAGTAAGGCAAATCACAATGTATACCTTGAACAAAAATCAATATGATAGCCTTTTATCTGGGTACTGTGGTTACGTGAAAATCAAAAAATGTATTTCTTCCTTACCCAATAAAACAAGCGGACAATATGTGCCGACTAAAAGCATGAACAAAATATCCAGCAGATTCTTTATTAAGTGTACAGAATAATGAATTAAATATATTAAAATCATTATCCAGGTAGAGATTGAACCTGGTGAGCTATGTTATGAATCACAAGAACTGATCTTGTATACTGCATCAAACCATGATCACGGTAATGTGCCTTCAAATACACTGGCAGCAATGCAGTATGCCAATCATTTGCTATGAAGGCCAAATTTCCATCTCCATAGCAAACACCACCACATGGAACATGCCATGGAACCTGCAAATTGTTAAATTCATTTATTCATATTGATAGTATACAGAAATAAGGATTTGAAAAATAACATATGTGCCAGAATTACTTTTGATCATTGATAAAAAAGATTCAGATAAACCATGTTAACCACTCTGTTCTTTGAGAATAGTCTCATTTTATAGAATATTAGGAGTGTTAGTAACATTTATACTACACTTGTCCTTCCTAGTATAAATAAGTGTATTACATCTATCAATAACCAACTCTCCTTAAAGTTTAAGCTAATATGCATAACAGCCCTATGAATAACAGTTGACACAGGGAATAGTCCGCTAATCGAAGCAGCAGTATCCAACATATGAAATGGAGATGCCTCATATTTTCACCATTGGTAGCTTACCATTGCAATTATTTCTTTGCTTTGTCATGACGGAAGCAGAACTTATGATAAATAAACTTCCTTGAAGAACAAATTTACTGGTAACCATTTTCCAATTTCATCTTTTTTCCCTAATGCAATCAAGAGTGAAGTGATTTCAAGCTTTTTGAAAGACTATTTACAGTCCACAATCTGGTATTCGTATGTATTTTTTTCAACTTAAAAAGATATAGCATATATAATCTGCTAAAGGAATCTTTAGATATTATAGCTAAGTATCCCATAATTGATTCAGTCACAAAGCCATATAGTTTATGTACCTCAACGGCTGCCTTGCAAAACAGCACCATGCGTTTTAGAATATCCTGTTCCATAAAGGACAACAAGAGTCAAATTGTTAAGAAATAATAAGAGCACAAAGCTAGTAACACATAACTCAGAAGTCTTTAGCATGTGCACCAATGCAAGATGAAGCTCTAAGATACCTTCAAATCATAACAGCAAAGCATAATCATTTAGCTAATGGAAGAAACCAATAGCTCACAAAATAAGAAATTCTTTCCTTTTACTTTTTTTCTCCTTTTTTTGCCCTTGAGAAGGTGCTGAGTAATGTTATATGACAAACAATGAAAATACTTAACAGTAGTCCTCAACTTAACAAAAATATATTATTACCAATCGGCTTCCCCCATATATGTTATGCTCTATATTATGAAACATTTGACTCTCAATAAAAACGAAGTCCACACCATCGATGTAGGCCTGGAAATATTTTACTTCCACATCCTGTAGAGTGAAAATTGGAAAGTTACAGCACCGTACAAATAGAAGCAATTTAACAGATTCAAAGATTATAACTGATAAGGAATGAATTAGCTGCTGCATACATGACCATCTACTTTGTACATTTTTCGCACTCCTGTATCTTGGGCTTCAGTATAATTCCCATACCGAGGTGCCACAACCTAAGAGGGAAATAGGGAAGAAAAAAAGACATGAAAAACTTAACATATTAAACAAAAGGAAATGGGGAAAACATTTTGTGAAGTTCATGTGGTTCTTCATTGAGTAACAAGTAAAATTAAAAGAGTAAGTTCTCTTCCCACAGATGTGATACTCAGCCAACTGATCAAGGGAATAACATATTACCATAACTCTATGTCCACGCCTAGCCATAGCCTTCGGTAATGACCCAGCAACATCTCCAAGACCACCTATTAGCCAGATATAAGCCTTCAATTACTAAATTACATAAAAACGAAAATGGCATGCATAGAAGGACAACAAAAAATACAAAAAAAAAAAAAAAAAAAAAAATAGTTTGACAAAGAGAGAGAGAGTTTATCGCCTTGCACATGAAGCAATTCAAGTCTATGAATGCTTACGAATGGATATATTTGCCACATTAGGTTATTAAAGCAAGGATTGCAAGGACAAATATGCAATTCAAAAAAATCTCACAGCATTTTTTTTCTTTGTCCTATTTATTCAAGTTTTATAAAAAAAAAAAACCAGCAAAAGTAAAGGCTTACACGGTTACACCAGATCACATATAAAACAGTTTTTTGGTTCTATAATATTTATTCCCTATCTCAGAAACAGATATAAAAAGTTACCAAAATTGGTATAAGCAGGGTATGTTATTTTTCTTAATGCAAATTTATCTCAAAGGGTGAACATCAGGCTATTTAACTGGTTCCTGCAAAATTAGCCAATTGCCAAATTTCAACTATCTTCATGGGCTCACTTGGTGTAACTATTATAATTTTGATTTGATTGTTTCTCTCAAATTCTCAATAATGCGTACCTAGCTTTCTCACTGTACAGCTAAGAAACCTGCAAGCAATAAGAAAACCCATAGAAATGATTAAGTTAATTACCTGTTTTAGACCAGGGAGCACATTCTGCTGCAACCAATATAACATTCATGACATTGACCCCAGCTAAAGGCAGGGATATTTCACCTTCGCTCCCAATATTGCTAGATTCGTTAGTTGTCTCTTTTAAAATTGATTCACTCATGCCTTCCTGATTTTCATCCTTCAGACTGGAAGTCTCGGTGCCATTTGCAAGGAAGGCTGGCAGAGTATCAGGCCTGATTGTCTTGTATTGCTTGTCTTTCGATTGTTCATTAAAATATAGCCTTGAGGAAGCCATTTCAGGAGGTGGGATTTTAACATCATCCTCCACAGCTTCGGGCATCTCCTCTTCACTAGAATGGACATGCACATGCTTGCTTAAAACAATGCCGCCATTTTGGTTTCTAGCTGCACTGCCTCTGCTGACGGAAGTCTTCTGTGGATTTGATTTATTAGACGGAAATTTGTCACCGCGTTCAAAAGAAATACTGGTCCCTTCTGATTCCAGAATGTTGTCACTGTTTATGGGAGAACTGACATACTTGCTTAAAACAATGCCACCATTTTGGTTTTCAACTTCATCGCCTCCATTGATGGTAGCATTCTGTAGACTAGATTTATTTGAGAGAGATTTGTCACTGCGTTCATAAGAAATACTGTTCCCTTCTGATTCAAGAATGCTGTCACTATTTATGGAAGACACTAGTTTCTTTCTTTCAGCAATCTGCAAGGGACAATAAAGAACATGCACTGACAAACTTTTAGGATTAAGAAAGCATCAAATAAGAGACCAAATGAAGTATGCTGAAACAGAAATTATTGTAACTTGGATATCAGCTCCACCATTATAATGTAGAAGCTCTATGTAACGCCCTTCGTTCCATTAGTAACCCAAATTAACAATTTAAATGAAATCAGGAAAATAAAAATTTTCTTAAATAAATGTTGAATAAATACTGAATATAATATTAATCCAAAATAATTGTTTATATTAATTCAAAACTGAAATAACATAATCAGTTTCAAAACTTCAAAACAGGGCGTCTATAACATCTCGCATAAGAAAATAACTAAAAGATAATAAAGGTCCTCCTGACATAAGCCATACAATAGTAACAAAGCTCTAAAACTAAAGAGATGGTCTTCAAAACGTCTGGCTGCTCAACAAGGACGTCCTCAGGCTCTGAAAACAATACTATTAATGAGATATAAAATTCCAGTGAATAGAAATACAGTTTAAAGGGTTTTCACAAAAGCATTGTTCTCAGCCGATGCGGTAACCGGAAAAACTGTCCATGGTACCCGCTATTTCCAAAATAATGTATAGTAAAATACTAATAATAATAATAATAATAATAATTACTATTGACAGTAAACAGTCATCATTAACACATCATAAATCAAATATGACAAAATCTCATATATTAAGCAATCTCAAATATCCTCATATGCCATATGACTTTCAAACTGCACATAATAATGGCGTCCCATTGCCTACCTTACTCATGAAGGTATTTCGATGTCACCTTCTCTTCAGTGACATTACTCATTTCGATACCAACCATTGTACACTGATGGTATTACTCATTTCGACTTCCCAACGTGTAGCGATGTTACTTTCGATACCCCATCACGGTGGTATTTCATATTTCGACACCCCAATTCATTGGTAGTGTTACTTTCGATACCCCTATCATAGGCAGTATTGCAGCAGACAACATTCAACGTATTAACAGTTATTTTTGACATCCCAATTCATTGGCAGTGTTACTTTCGATACCCCTATCATAGGTGATATTGCAGCAGACAACAATCAACATATTAACCGTTATTGAATCATGCCAATATCACGAATATCATCAAATAATGCATATATAGCATGTCAATTCAACCAAATCACGTATGTATTATATATATCATAGCATCAATCTCAATAATGGACATTTAATTGACAGCAGGAATACCTTAGAAGGAAAACCCCCAAATTTGGAAAAATCAGGATTTGACCAAACGATCAAAAACGCATTTTGAAAACATAACCCAAACCCCAAATCAATTTGCACCATGAAAAGGGTGAGAAAGAGTATTTCTACTCACATCTTGAAGACCTCCAAGAGCTCTGACCATTTCTATGGCGAAACCTAGACGTCACATTCTGTCACGTAAAACATATTTGCAACACTGCACAATATTCCCAGTTTTCTTTTTTATCTCACGGACATACACTGCTGTGGCGATATTTTTCCTCCTTGCGGCACTATGACTGCTCCTTAAAATTGCTTGAGACTGTGCCGTGCGAGGCTTCTCCCTTCTCTTCACGTTATGCTATCTGTCTCCACTTATAAATGCCTAATTGCAACAGTCCAGATTGATTCCCTTATTACGCTTTATTCTTCTCCCGCAGGCCCCTATTTACTTTCTAAGGATTCAAAATTGAATCCTCTCATGATGCCCGTAACTTAAATTTGGCTAAAGCCAAATTTTGGCAATTGAAAAAACAACTACATGGGCCATATGCTATCATGTCAATTCTCCAATTCCAAAATCAATCAAATTGACATTTTCTTCCTGGCTTGACGTTAGAAGCACTAACAATTTTAATACCTATTGCAATTATCAAAGTCTAACTCCTTGTAGCTTCACTTTTCTTTTTCTTTTTTTTTTTTTTTCAATTTCAATTTTACATTCTTTTGTAATTACTAAACAATTCTAATAAATCATTATACTAACAATTTTCTACCCCAAACTTTATAATAGCTTAAGCTGCTTATTAAAATAATTATATTGAAATTTTAGGATGTTATACTCTACAAGTTCATATCCCTAAAACACACCCCTATGTCCCTAACTAAAACCTTGTAATTAATTTCAATCCAGTAGGTTTTATATGACTAGCTAGTTACACATCCTCAACAATGCCTGCAGAACTGATTTTCCAATCACTGAATCACCCACATGTACCCAAAAAGTACATTTTGTGAGCAGGTTCTGTTTTGCAGGAACATGTTCATCCAGCACCCTTGGACATCACATCTGTGACAAACTAGCCAACATATGATGAAGGTGATACTATTAATTCACTACCTTGCCATTTACTCATTTTCTACATTAACATTTATTAAACCATTAAACACACTAAAAGTTTCTGATATTTTTGGCAAGTTCCTCTGAAGATAATGAATAACCAGCTTAGTGAATTCATATAGTAAGCCCACAATAGTCTTCTAGATCCTCTGTGTTCTTTTTATCCAGTTAATTAACATTAAGAAGTGATCCCGTAAAACGTCCTAGTAAAAACATCATCTTGCCTTGATTGGTATGGTTATGGTTTTAAGACGAATAATAAAGCTCTTGCAATGCAAAGGTCCATGGAAGGGTCAGAGCCACCATGTGAGTCTATGTTAGGGAGCCTTCCATTTGCAAGAAGCTGATTCTACTAGATGAACTGTGACCTCCAAGTCACATGGCGACAACTCCACTTGTTGCGTCGAGGCTCCCCTTCATCTAGTACATGAACAAGAATGAATGAAAGTTGTAATATGTGGTTGCATACTTGCATACATATTTTGGTTTCTTACTTAAGAAATTGAATATTTGAGATCCTCCAGTCCTACCATTCTGCATTACTATTACTCTGTCATCCTTAATTCCTTAGCACTGTAATAATAATGACCACAGGAACTCACAACTAGACAGAGTGAAACACTAATTCCAAAGGCCGATTAATAACATAAGGATCTCAGACAAAATTCTACCATGTTAGTTTGCATATAGTTGTAATAGCCTGGTTAGATAGAGAGAAGAAAACAGCCAACAATCTACTTTATTTACAATAAGCTAAAATCCAAAAGGAGATGCAGTTAAAAAAGTGGCAGTATTACAGCATGAGTGATTAACTTGAAAACTTTAGCAAACAATCAAATAAAGGAGAAGGATACTCGTCAGCCATTTATCGCCTCTACTTACCTTTACAATAGAACAAAATATTTCTTTTTCTTTTATTTAAAGGCCTAAATTTTTAGTTTAAATACATCAATCAATTTGACAACTTCATCTTTTCAGTGTACGCCTTTTAGATGACCATGGGGGAAAAAAAAAAAAAGCTAAACTTATTAGGTTAAGATAACAACCTTCACCAGTGTAAAGCATATTCCATAGACCTGGGGCCGTATCCAAAAAACTTGGGGGGCCAAAAAAAAAATTATATATATATATATATATGCACGCGTGTATCAAATATTTTTTATAAGATATATTACTAGTAAATATGGCACCCGTGGAAGAAGAGAGAAAATCTTGGAAAGTGTACTTATTGAAATGAAAGAAAATGATACAAAATGAGTGAAGTTGTAAAATACCAGTGTTATGAAAACAGGACTGGCCGGTCGGACCGATTGAACCGTGAATCGGACTCTTGTCCGATCTTGATCAAGGGTCAAGACCGTTTCTATGGTCAGACCGCTTTAAACCAGTCAAAACCGATAAAAAATCCGGTTGGACTAGGTTGGATCGGATTAAACCAAATCTGACCGATTTTTTAGAGAGAAAAAATTAGAATGTAAGAATTGCAAAACAACGGAAAAAATGAAACAAAATAGATAAAACTTAATTGACTCGCAAATCCTCTATACCAGAGTCAGTAATCCTTCTTTCGTAAGTGCGACAATGCACAACAACAAAAGTTTTTGCTCCGTCCGGCCATTCGTCCTGTCCGAGAGTGTAGAATAGCAGAAGACTCTGGTCTTGTTTATTTTGACTATTTTCCTTACATTTTTATAAGTATTGCATATTATAACTTACGAGAAAAATACATACATATATATATATATATATATATATATATATATATATATATATATATATATATATATATATATATATATTTTTGTATGTAGTATTGTTTTATAAAATATACATACATACAATTATATATAAAACTAATTTTACATAACCATGCTCGCCCTCTCCGAATGGATCCTTGTGTATGACACTATAGGAAAATGAAGAAAAATACCTGTTGAAGTAGATCCCTTTGCAAAGCAAGAACCTTCTTGCTCTTTTCAATGGAGGCCTGAATCACATCATCCGACCCACCTTTATCCTCACTTGTCCCAGAACTCCCACTACCTATTGCTCTAATGTGCTTACTCCCTTTCCCCCTTAGTAAAACCCTTTTGCGACAACCCAATCCCAAGCTTCCCGAATGCTCAAAAGCTGAACCATTTATGCCACAAATTTTCAGTGGTAATCTGAGAGAACTATAACTTCTCGTGTCAAGCTGCACGAAAGTGTCAGCACTTGTTTCCAACAGAAATGGTAAAGATCCTATTGAAGCCATCACAGTAAACAAGAGTTCACGAGCTCAGCAGAAAATGGGGCACACACAGATGAGGAATTTGTAATTGAAGGATACCCAAATGAAGACTTTGAGACTTAAACTGAAGGAGCAGAACAACCAACAAATATATAGAACGAAGAAACAAGAAAATCCAGTGGGTGGTGGATGGGGGAAAGGGGGCCCAAGAAGGAATGGAAATCATGGAGGAGTTTTGAGGTTGAAAATGAATGAGAATTTTGAAGCAGAAGAGTGATACCAAAGATTTTTTGGAGTTATATACGAGAATTTAAGTAGGCCACAAATTGCTCGAAGATTCTTGGACATTGAATTTGCATGAATTAAAAACGTGAAATTTTATGAGCGAGTCGGGACCAGCATGAGAGTCACAGTCTTTATAGTCACAAAGTAAGCATACAAGCCATGATTTGATAAATGTATAGAGATCTAACCCATTAAAAATGATTCAAAGATAAATAAATTTTTACTTTCTCATTTTAATAGAGTTAAATTCTTTTTTTCAAATATGCTGGCTTTTCTACACACTCAAATACTAAAATGAGATTTTTGTCATTGGACAAACCTTTTTTATGCAAGTATAGGTATATTCACCCTTAATTAGTTAAAATATAATAAAATCTTAATTCACTTTAAATAGTCAAGGTAGATATATCCTTATTTTCTAGCGTTATATTTTTACTCGCTTTTACTTTGGAGGAGTTTAATCCTTTGTTTTTATCTTTAGAGTAATGCTACCATATGTGTGGCCAAACACTATTCATGTTGTTAGGTTATGATGCATTTATACCTTTTGCGTTGTTATTTGAACATCAAAAATTGACAACAAAAATCGATAACATTTTACATGGTTAATGTAATTCAAAAATGTGGTTAATGAAGTGTTGAGTTTGGTTAATGGATATACAAAGTGTCACAACACATTAACCATCTGTTAAACTTCATTAACCACGATTTTGAACGTTATTAACCACGATTTTCAGGTGTTCAAAATTAATAACGTTCAAAATCGTGGTTAATGAAGTTCAGTGGATGGTTAATGAGTTGCAATACCTTATATATCCATTAACCAAACTCAATACTTCATTAATCACATTTTTTAACTGTATTAACCATGTAAAATATTGTCGATTTTGTTGTCAAATTTTTTATGTTCAAAAAAACATTTCTCCTATACCTTTGACTATTTTTAAAGTTTTAAAATAAGCAATTATTTATTATTTAAAAAATATCTATAAATATAAAATAATTTGCAATATAATCCTTTTGTTCACGACTCTTCCACCATCACCCTCACCCTTCTAATGGATCAGGATCCCTTGCAGTCACCAAAATCATACATTCACCAAATCACTCAAATCTATGGTCAAAAAAAGAGGAGTGTAATTTTTCCCTTTCTAACACCACCCCTGCATCTAGAGCTGGACACCGGTCGGTTATGGTCGGATTCGAGTCCAAAAATCTCAATCCCACTAAAACCGAACTAGAGAATATATGGCCCGTTCCCGTCCGCTTGTGGCATCGGTTTGGCCGAGTGTCGGTTTGGGCGGGTTGGGTAGGTGACGGGTGGGTTTGAGCGGTTTTGATAAAAAAATATGAACAAAAGTAGGAGAAATCTAGAAACATAATACATGAAACTTCCCACAAATTCCAAAAAAATGCAAGAACAGCAACATACAAACACAGAAAAACTTGAAATTTCAAAAAGAAAAAGAAGCAGAAGCTTCCTGAACAGAAGAAAGAAAAAAAAGGTTGAAACTTGAAAAGGAGATCTTCTTCGTTGAAGCAAAGATAGTGCTCTAGACAACGATCTGCAAAGGCACCGGCGACACGCATCTCATATCTTCTTCTTTGGCAGATCTAAGAGGAAGAAGCACGATGCTCTGGACCAACGATGGCCGCACGCGTGGTGCTTTGGACGACGGCCATGGCGTGCTCACCGCTCTAGATGACGGCCATGGCGTGCTCTTGACGACGGCGAACAAAAAGCAACGAAGGCGCCACTGTATCAAATCTGCGAGAGAGATGAAGTCGAGTTGCAGAAGGGTTTGGATGGGTGGTTCCGTGGTTGATGATTTGGGGGTCTATGTGGAGAGAAAGAGAGAAATGGAGAAAGTGAGGAAGAGAAACAGAGAGCATAAAAAAAGAGAGAAATTAAGAAAAGAAGAAAGAGAGTATGAGAAAAAGAGAAATCGTGAAAGAGAACTGAAGGTTTCTTTTTTTGGTATTATTAATTTATTAGAAGTGAAGGGTTTTGAAAAGCTGATAAAGCATTTAAAATTTGTATCTTTCCCATACATATTATCTTCCCAATGCGTCAGAGACTGAAGGACGGGACACGGGAGAGTAATGGGCAATTTTTTAAGATGCGTTGCTGGTTCGGTCGGGTACGGGCGGGGTCGGAATTTTTTTACCCAATCCGAACCCGCCCGATGCTATCCGTGTGGAACTGAATCTCAGAACCCGTGACCCGCGAATCCAGATAAAACCAACTGTTTGCTTGGCTTGTCTATCGGATTGCTCGGGTCCGGGTCGGGTCGGGGCTTCTTGTCCACCCCTACCTGCATCCACTCCTACCCAACCGTCGGCAACCCAAAAAAAGGGATAATCCTTTCTTCCAAAAAGCCTTCTCTTTGATCCAGCCCACCATCAACAACAATCTCTTCCCTCAAAACATTTTTCTCCCTTCCTTCCCTTATGCTCTTCACAAGCTTCGAGAAACATCCTTCGAATCACTCATATGGTAGACCTCCATGAAATTGAACGAAGTGATAAACATCGCCAATGGCATCTCACTCATTGTTCCTCTTTTTTAGATGGTAAGTCAAACTGCTTATTCTCTTTATATATTAGGTTTCCCGAGAAAAAAAAACTATGATAGATAGAGACGGCAATGGGTGGGCACGGATAGTAATCCTCCGCCACCCGTCCCGTCAGATGAAAATCTGCCTCGTACCCGCCCCATACCGACAGGAGTATTCATTAGTCGGGTTTTAAACAAATTTTATGAGGATATTCATTGACAAGTTAAAAATATACAAAAAAAAAATCTCAAAACAAAATAAAATATTCTTACCACATAATAAATAGATATTTTTCAAGTATCTGACTAGTTGTGACTATATATCACATATGTAATGATATTTTTTCAAAAGTAGGATGACATTTCTTTATATAAGTTACGAGATATTTAAGTAATTTCATATATCGGGTACCCGCGACACGGGTACCTTAATACCCTCCCTCACCCCACTAATAAGCGAGTAGAGGGAAAAATCGTTTATTTTACTCGTGGGTACCCGTTAAGTTACCCAAACCAAACTCATAGCGGGTTTTACCAACGGCTACTCGTGGGTATGGTAATTTTGCCATCCTTAGTGATAGATGAGAAATTTGTAACTTTGAACAAGCATGTGATTCTGGAATTGTTTTTTTTTTTTTTTTCGTTTTCAAAATTCAATCCATATATGATATATCCCACTAACACTAAGTTAAGCTTTGTAATCTCCAATTCGGAACATATGCAAGTTCCAAACTTTATTTTCTTTCATCACATTTCTCAGTAACCAATAAGAATGGAATTAATTGGTATCGCCGGTAGTTGAAAGTTAATATCCGAATACCAAATAATATTTCTCAATGATTAATTGTACAAGGTATCTCACAATATATAGACAACCTACATTAATTACATTCTTAAGAATATTACTGAAGTAAGGAAACTAAATAATCTGTCCTAATTGCATATCTTTCCTAATTATCATACAGTCTACAAATAATTACAGAATAATGAAATAATATCCTAAAGATATATTCTAATATTTCAACCAATGTTATTAAAACCAGCTCGGACTAGCCGGTTCGACCGGTTAGACCAGAAACTAGTCATATGATTGGTCCAGTTAGGTCGTTTGATCGGATGCAATTTCAACTTGGAGAGAACCGGGTTCACTCAGTAGGCTTTGAGGAAGACCAGTGCCAGTGACTCGATCGGGTAACTGTAAACCAGACAGATCAGACTTAGACAAGACTTTCCATCGTTGTAGCTTAGAGTGAAGACGGAGAAGACAACACGTGGTCGTAAAGATGGTCAGAGAAGAGGGTGGCGTGCGGAGACGGACGCACACGGAGGAGAATATCGGAGCAGTGCACGATAGTGTTGAAGAGACAACGGTTGATAGTGTCGTTACGGAGGCGCGCATCATCGGTTAGGTCAGAAAGGAAAGAGACGAAGAGAAAGGAAAGACTAGAAGAGAAGAAAGATCTGATGTGTTGTGTTGTGTGTGAAGATGAAGAATACTGGAAGGGAAATAGGAGATGGAGACAGGAAGATTGTAGCTCATAATGGTGTTACTATATAGCTGTGTTTACATTATCAATAAATTCGCAAGCTCGATAAAGTTATGAAGCCAATAGGTCATCTAGGAAACACAGTTCTTGGACGCTGTGTGGTTTTATAGTAATTTAACTGCACAAAATTTTATTAAATTGTTTTGGATTTAATTGCTATGTAGTGACAGTGTAAATATTTTTTACACTGTCAACCAATCAGAAATTGACACATCAGTAAAAATAATTGACTCTTATCCTAACTACCTTAAAAGTCACTTATACCATGATTTTTGATTGATTGAGAGTGTAAAGAATTTTACACTGACAGTGCATAGCAACATATTTTGTAGGCTAAAATATACTTTTGGTCCTTTATCTTATTTTCAGAATTCGGTTTGGTCCTTTATCTTTAAAAAGATCTGTTTTAGTCCTTTATCTTATAACGTTACACTATTTTGGTCATTTCCGTTAGATTTGCGCTAACGGTGTTAGTAAACCACCGTATGTCGCCGGAAACCACCCTCCGTCGCCGGATTCTGGGCTCCCTCATCCGAACCTAGGTATTAGAGAGAGAAAACAAATCTCTTCTCCTTTTCCATTTCTCTTTCTTCTTCCTTCCTCTTCCTTCTCCTTTCTTCTTCCTTCCTTCCTTCCTCTTCCTCTTCCCTTTTCTTCCCTTCCTGCTCATAAGGAATGTGTATTGTTATTTGAAACACCACTTCACTTCCATTATTTGGATCATAAACCCTAATATGTTAAAGATTTCTTCAACCTTCCAGTCCTTTCCATGAATTGGGGCCAATTTGAATTTGGGGCTTAGGGCTTGAGATGGTGAAATTGGAATTCATGACAGTGGGCTATTGTTTGAATTGAGGATTAGAATGTCAATTTGAGCTTGAAGTTATGTTTCTTTGAATAAGTCTCTGAGTTGGGGAAATTAATTCTTCTCTGATGTTGTAAATGCTTGAATTTCATTGTTTGTTGATACTGAGTAAGAGAAGTTTTAAATTGATTTCTGCAATTGTTTGAAGCTTGAGGGATAGAGGAAGAGGAAGGAAGGAAGAAGAAATGGGGAGGAAGGGGAAGAGGAAGAGGAAGGAAGAAAAAAGGGAAAGAGAAAAGGAGAAGAGTTTTGTTTTCTCTCTTTAATATCCAGATTCCGGTGAGGAACCCGGAATCCGGCGACGGAGGGTGGTTTCCGATGACTAACGGTGGTTTACTAACACCGTTAGTGCAAATCTAATGAAAAGGACGAAAATAGTGTAATGTTATAAGATAAAGGACTAAAATGAATCTTTTTAAAGATAAAGGACCAAATCGAATTATGAAAATAACATAAAGGACCAAAAATATATTTTAGCCTATTCTTTATTATCTAGTTATCTATGATTTTATATTATTTTCTATACATCTTTATTCTTATTAATATTATATCAGACAAACATGACTTACATATTAATTACATCATTCGAAATGATATGTCTAGTTTTTTTCTTTATCGTCGGTGTTATAAAAAGCAGTTTAGTGTGGATGGTAATGATTTTGAATTTTGGAGTATGGAATGGTTAAATTATAATAGCTTATGTTATGAATTTTTTAAATATATATCGATCAACCGGTTCGACCAGTGACCAGACCGAGTCAATGACCGATCCGAGTTTTATAACACTGATTCCAACACTCCCTCTCAAGTTATGGAATGAATATTTATCATTTTCAGCTTGGAATAATATCACGAAACCTATATGTGGGTTGTTCTAAGACTGTACTAGATCGCATCCTGAGACGACACCAACAATACTATAAGATAGTACTAGCCAACAACATATGACTGAATGCCATCAAACAACACCATAAGACGGTTCCAAGACCCTAGTAGACGATATTAGTCAATACCATAAGACGATAAGATGACACTAGAACACTATCAGGCAGTACATGTCAAGTTGTGAAATGTATATCTATAATTCCCAGCTTGCGAGTAAGATTATGGAACCTTTGTGCGGGTAGCCCTTTAGTCTGTATGTCTGCAATTTGTGACCTAGAAGGAACATAAGTTGTGGTGGTCAACCCATTGTCGAACTTCTCCTTGATAAGTGTTTGTCTATCTCACTGTGTTTCGTCCTATCATGTTGAACAAAGACAAGGCCTGTAAGGGACCAAATGTTCTAGAACCTCCAGTTATCACCTTCAACGAGTGTTGTAATAAAATCCCCTGCAACAAGTGTTGTTGTTGAGTCTCCAAGCGTTTGATAGACTTTTAACCCTAAGTTTTAATGAATCCAAACATTTGAAATGATTAAATGAAGCTGATGAATGTTACTAATATTCTTATTACTTAATGTGCAGATTCTTTAAGCGTCTACAATAGTACAAAAGTCATATGTCTTTATAAGACAAACCAAGTATTCCTTAAAAGACCAAGTGTCTAATCCCTTAGTTGCATCAAGTATTTGATCATATGAAGCGCCTAGATCTTAGGGGTGGGCATGGGTCGGGTTGGGTGGGTTTTGATGCATTTAAAGACCCAACCCAATCAAATAAATATGGGTTGGGTTGGATCTGTTTCTTCGAAAATTTTCATGTAACCCAAACCAACCCAACCCAACCCAACCTCATACGGGTTGGTTTGGGTCGGGTGACCGGGTTTGGTAGCAAATTATTTTGTTTTTATCAAAAGCAAATAATGGGGGAAAAATAGGGAAGAAAAATACTACCAATGCATTAATTTGAACTTCCTACAAAATGAAGCATACAACTTCAATTTGGAGCACAATATCCATCAAAATTAAACAAACAAGTGAAATAAAAAAAATAATAATGTCTTCAAACAATTCCTAAACAATTTCACTGACTATGTCTTCAAGCTATTTCTGCATGTCTTCAAACTATTTCTGCTCATGTAACCAAAAAATAGTCACTCCAATTTAGGCGACTGAGTATTAAAGAAGAGTCATCAAATTCAAGATAGAAGAGTCACTTCACGCTCCAATAGCTGGGCTTATAATATTCCTCTCAATATGTGGGTTGGGTTGGGTTGGGTGGGTTTACAATCTTTGGACCCAGCACCCAACCCATAAGCTATGGGTCTACTTATTTAGAAACCAACCCAACCCAATGACCCGAACCAACCCAGTATTTGTGGGTTGGGTTGGATTGGGTCCACCGAGTTCGCGGATCGACCCGTACCCATGCCCACCCCTACTAGATCTAGCGTCTAGTGAGCTAGACAGCTAAACGTCTAAAGGATGCTAAAGTAAAAAAGTCAAGCATCCTGAAAAGTTGTGCTTCGTAGCAGACTAGAAGTACTTAAAATGGAGCTACAAAGGAAGACCTTTGTCTGTTGTGCCTGTGCTTTATACCATAATGGAAAGCTTTTTCTTCAAAGGACTAAAGCACTTTTGCTACGTCAAAAAAACTGAGAAAAACATGTCAGCTTCTTTGTTAGAGATCAAACCAAAGACTCTTTGCATTAATGAAGTCCAGAACATTCAAATTAAAGATATTATGGTCATAAGAATGTTTCTAACGATCAAATTGGAATGAAGGCTATAAATAAAAGATCCAAAGAATTGCTTGAAGTTAGTTACATCGATTTAACGAACTACATTTACTCTCAAACATTCAATACTTCTTCTATCATTCCTTAGCGAAGTTATTATGCTATCTTTCAGAACTTCACATTTATTTCACCCTATGACTGTATGAAAGATTGGCAAGTTGTATTAAATTCTTCTACTCATTATATTTCGGAATTGTTGAGTCTGAAAAGGCTAGGTGAGAAAATAATATTTGTAATAGTGTCTGAAAAGACTAGGTGTGCAAGCAATACTTCTTGCTGAGAAAGCTGAGTCTTGAGAGGCTAGATGTGCATAGAATACTCTGTTATAACTTGTAACCATCTTTGTTAGTGGAAAATCATGGTGGTAGCCAAGGACTGGACGTAGCTCAAAATGTTAAAGGTGAATAAGGATAACTTTTGTATATGATCTTCTTAGTCTTCAACTCTTTAATTATTGCAGTGTCTTTTATCCTAGTGTCTAACAACGAGTTAAACTTGAGAATACTAAATAGTTCTTTAGTTTCTTTATGTGTTGTTAAACTTAAAGTGATAGACTATTTGTCTAAGTTCTTCAGTTGAGTCTTTTAAAACGATAGGCAAATCTCTGTCTTTTTTCTCTCAACAGTCTACTCACTTGCTTTACGAAAAAGATTTATGTTTACAAAAAAGTTTAGTAAACACAATTCAAACATCTTTCTCACGTTTACTGGTGATCATTTCCGTTGTAACAATGAAGAGATGGGATTTTCCTCTTAGCCCCAAGAATCTCATTAACAAAAGAGATACACTGGCTCACCTATATAACAGAATCACACCAAAGGGGATGGCTTCAGAGGTGAAGGCAGATCTCATTCTAGCTATTAGTTCCTTTACACTAGTGTTTCAACCATTCCCTACCTCATTGTTACGTTGAAGGGCTTGATCTCTCATGCGCTTCATCGAAACATTGAGAATAATTATATATTAATTCAATGATCTAAATGTATTTTTACCTTTTCTTTTCTTTTTTTACATTACTATGGTCCAAGATAACTTTTATACAATGAGGTACTTAAGGAATAAACATGATCAACCAGTAAGATTTACATGTCCTGACGAAAATGTAAATCTATGTTACTAGCGTATGTCGCACGAGATAATGTTATAAAGAAAATTTTATTTAAATAACTAAAAAATCATAGTAATTTAAAATTGATGAATATTTCAATCATTTGACATTAATTTCTTAATCAAATAAATATGTTAAATAAATGATTTACTGATTAATAACTTTAATATAAATAATAAGTTATTTATTAAGTATAATTATAATTAAAAACTAAACTAAACTAAAGCATAGATACAATTTAAAACAAATTAACAAATCATTAATATACTAAAATTTGATAGAACATATTTAGAGAAGAGAATATTGCAATTATTTTTATATGGAGAGAATGTTCTTATAATCTATATTCATTGCCGAAGATTAAATGAAAAAATATGATAAATCATTATTGCAAAACGTTTTTTTTTTTAAACATTGTCCTTAGAAGAAAAAAATTAAATAAAAAAATCTGAAAATTTATCTTTCTCCTGAAGCTGAAAGGAAAGGAGTTAATTTAAAATTCCGACATTTTTTCTTTGAACAAATAATATCACTATTATGTACAATCTTAATTTGAATTTTTTTCTGTCAACTTTATTTATTTTATGTAAACCCTTCTTGCAATTAAGAATAAGATTTCTTTTCCATCGTGTAATACGTAATTGATAGTAACTAAGATACATTTCCTAAAAAATTAAGATAATTTCTATTAAGAATCATTAAAGAGGATATACAATTATTTCACAATATCTTTTTTTGAAATCTTCATTCTTTTTATTTTTTTGACGAAAGCAAACTTATTTCATTTTAGTGGTAATAATATTTGCACCATCCCCATTTTAAGAGATTACTTGAGTATATGTCAATGAGTCTATGTAAACTAAAAAATTAAACGAATTTTTGTCCTCCGTTTCCGAGCTATATATCCCCGTTTAATTCTGGTCATTGAATAAATAAAATAAGACTTTTTTTTGATGAATAACTATTTGATTTCCTTTCTTTCAGTTATTCTTTTTTCCCCTCCGAGTCTATTAATAACAAAAATAGGGGATTTTTAAGAATAGAAAGGAATAACCAAATTGAGTTCATGGATTTGACCTAGGTTGAAGGCACCAAATTTCGAGGAGTAGGTATCAATTTATGCCTAATTGCTCCACATATAGTTCCTCTAACCATATTTTCTAAACGAACCAGAGCCAATCCAAATTGATCTTGTAAGAGATTTGCTACGGAACGAATCCGTTTATTTTTCAAATGATTCATATCGTCAAGTGTACCCATTCCAAATTTCATTCCAATCAATTTTACTATACTGAATATGATTTTTGTGTTTGGAATGTAGAATATATATATTACATGCTTTGTTAAATAACTGCACCAAATAAGTCTTATCTGAGAATCGCTTTAGGCATATACAAGGGTTAGGATGACCCTACCTGTAATGTCAAGGGTTTGAATCCTGGAGCCGCCATTGGAGAGGGCATTATCTAACCACCCCCACGCCATTAAGGATTAGTCTTACAGCTTGTTTGTGGGGATATCCGATAAAAAAAAAAAGGTTAAACTAATCATTTGGTCTCTATACGTGACGTCAATTTTGAATTTGGTCTCCATACGTGAAATTTTTTGAAATCGGTCCCTATATGTACATTTATTTTTAATTTGGTCCTCGTTGTTTATTGGTGTCATAACGCCGTTTGTTGAAGTTAAAGTATAGGGACTAAATTGAAAATGATTGTCACATATAGGGACCAAATTCAAATTTTTATTTTGAATTCGATCCCTACATGTAACAATCATTTTCAATTTGATCCCTCCATGTGACAATCATTTTGAATTAGGTTCCTATCACGTGACGGTGTTACAACATCAATAAACGGTGAGGACCAAATTAAAAATAACTGTACATGTAGGGACCAATTTCAAAATTTTTCACGTATAGGGACCAAATTCAAAATCAGTGTCACGTATAAGAACCAAATGATTAGTTTAACAAAAAAAAAATATGTTTATACTTTCATCGCTAAGTATTATACTATCATAGTATAGAATAATTTTCTTATACAATGATTTATTGAGTATTATACTATCAGAGTACACTAGAATTTTCCTATACAATGACTCATCAAGACATTCATTATTTAATGAGGAGCGTTAGTAACATATTTTCTTTTTAACACATATTCTTTTATTAGTTGAAATTCATATGGATCCCATTAATTTATGTGGGTCCTACTTGAATTTTGTAAGGCCCACATAAATTTTAACTAATAAGAGAATATGTGTATTGAAAAGAGAATGTTAGAGAAAGTATTGTCAATATTTTTCTTATTTAATATTATCGGGTTACATAAAAAACGCGTGTATGTAAATGTAGACAATATATTCCGAGGCGTCTGCGTGTATCACGGGGTTGTCTAAATAAAATTCCTTTTTCGCCTTCAAAAGACAATCACGTGGTTGGCATGTTCAATTTTTTCCCTATAATGAAGTTGGCTGATGAACAATGCTATCACATGGAGAAGAAAAGGTCGGGAAGTTGAAGGAAGATTTCGAACCTGTTTAGAGTTTTCTAATCTATTTTCTATTCTTCTTTGGAGACTTAATCTTTATTTATTTATTATAAAGTTAAATTAATTCGTTAGTCCCTCCAATTTCATTCGATTTTTTAAACAGTTTCGTATGGTTTAAAAGTTTTAAATAGATCCTTATTATTATAAGTTTTAGCAACTTAATTACTAAAATTTTATAATTTGCGGAGATTTAATTAAGAACCTGTTATCGGATAGAGTTAAATTAGTCGTAATTTCGGCTAAATCTGTTACAAGTGATTCCCTTATCAATCAAAAGCGTTAAGAAAGGGATTCGGTTTCTTAACTTGCGAGTTCTCAAACGGCTCCAAAGAGTGTCTAGAAACTAAGTTTGCAGGAAAGTAAAAATAAGAAGATAAATGCACATAAAGTAGTTGTATTGGATTGATTCGTGTGTCTAACTCAACTGAATAACTCATATTTATAGGCAAAAAATTGTAAACTAAATTAAAGCAATTCCAGTTGGCCACTAAGTCCTAAATTCTAGCATTATGTGTACAGTGGTTGACAAAAATAGTCCAATATCTTCAAACAACGGCTACCCATGTTCAACAAACACATCTGATACTTGTGGCGTATCTTCCCACTCTCTTTGCATGTTCTTCTTCAGCAATAGCATCTTCTGAATGTCTCAATAACGACTCTTTATCTTCATCCCATAAATTGCGGAACAAACTAATCTAAGTGCTCCAAAACATCCGAAAACTACTTCTCCTCTATTAACTTTCATTCTCGGCCATTAATACTTCTTCCAAATTTGGGTATAATGTCTTCAATATATCCTTAGCCAATATATTTATTAATTTAATCAATCGGCTGACTATAAAACTTATCATTCGGCTGGCATTCAATCCTCAATCCTTTCGGCTAATCACTTCAACTGGTTACCAATTTTCATCGGCTACCAACTTAATTTGTGGTGACAACATTTGCCCTTTTACATCTTCTATCTGAAATTTAAATGAAGATAGAGAGATGTAACCATTTTCTCCGCGAGCTCCGCAAAATAATCATGACCCGATAGCAGTGCAACAGTCTAATCATATAGTAACGGCTCTTTTATCCATTGCAACGGCTTCAATTTACCACTATATAATTAGCCGATACCCGAACTTAGCCGATTTACTGTTTCTCTGCATTCTCAATAATCTTCTCACATCTTCTTCTTGCAACCCAAGCTTGTATCATCATGTCTGGTTCTAACTCTCAATGCAGCCAATAACCTTATGGCGGTGATGATGTTTCTTCAGAATCTTCTTCTCCTATTCCCTCAGTGAATGAGACCTCTTCTCCTAAATATGAAAATCCCATTCTTGATGTTACTTCCACCTTCCTTTGTATCAACGAAAATCAACTCATAGTTAAACCATCCACTTTAAATGTGAATGAAGGAAAACTCTTCCTCGACCACATCCTTTACCCTAGTACATTTGTCCTTCCCATCGCAGCTGACTGGTTCACCATTCAAAGATGCCCCTCTGACTTTCGTACTTGGCCCTGTAAGACACTATCATATTCTAACTGGCTGACTAGAATTTCGGCAAGCAGAGGCGAAGATTGGAAGGCCTGGAAAATCTACAATATCATTATGCTCTCTCAGCAAAACATTCCCCTTAACACCGAATTGATATAAGGTTTCCTGAGTTTCTAGGCAACTTCTATTAATGGGTTTATTTTCCCATTCTTGATGTTACTTCCACCTTCCTTCGCATTTCTTACATCGTGGCGTTGAAGTCATTGATTGACTAGACTTACTACTCCCTCGGAAAGGTTGTTGCTCGTAAAGATGTACGATGTGACCAAGTCTCCCACATCGAAAACAAATGACTTCCTTTGAGCTGCAGCCTTTGGTTGCATGACCTCTACCACGCTTCTTGCACCATTGCGGAGGTACTACGAACTAACGAGTTCCCTTGCTACTCCTTTAGTAAGGCTGCTGTTGCTGCGACTGGTTCCTCGATGGCTTTGCTTATGGCTTCTGCTAGGACCTGGTATTGATGCCTCTTATGGACCTAGAGGGTCCAAGGTGACATCGCCTTTCTTCATGAGTCATCACCAAATCTTCGATTATGAAACACTCGTCCATCAAAGCTGAAAACTCTCTGATCCGTAAAGGCAGTACTGATCCTCGAATCTCGTTTTGCAAACCTTCTTCAAACTTTATGTGCTTCCACTCCTCATAGGGATGGAGTTCGAGATACCTCGAAGGCTTCAACAGGGACTCAAAACAACCAGCATACTCTTCGACGGACGTTCCTCCTTGACATAACTACATAACCTCTATTTCTTTCAACTCGTCTCGTAGTCATTGGAAAACACTCGTTCAGAAACTCGTTTCGAATGACTCTGAAAGCGACAACTCAGTCCTCAGCCTCCAGCAACTAACATCTACTATCCACCAACTCAGAACAGGTACACATAAAATAAAGCAAAAACATCACTATTCGATCCAATATTATTTCTTTTCGGAAATAATAATATAGAGAATAATAAACAATTGTTGTCTTCCTTCCGGAATCAGCATAGAGAACAAACAACACAAAAGGATAGACCGAAGTCATCATCCTTTCCAACATTGTCTCCTTCGGAAACAATAACACAAAAAACAAACAGAGAAAACACAACACAAACGATGACAAACCAAACCCCAAGCCCGAAGAGACTCGACTAGCTCTGATACGACTAATGTAACACCCTTTCCGGGGGCATCACATTTACAAACATTTTATAAAACTCTAAGGCTGAAAAACGGGGTAATAAAAAAACAATTAAGCAAGATGGGGTAAATTTTTCCTTTTCACAAGACATGAATATAAAAACTTGTAACGTTTGAGCATGTAGGGCAAATAGAAACATTTCATACTATAAGTTCATAAAGGTTTACATACAAACCCAACCCGACTACAGAAAAAGAACAGAAAGATACAGACTCAGCATAAAGGATTGGAGATGCAACTCCTAAACATAAGATACCTGGAGACGCAGCTCCACAACAGATAAAAGAAAGGTACAGACACTCTGACACCCTACACTAGCCGACAACAGACTACACGGGAAGACATCCCTCGGACCAACCGCTGGATGCTTCCTCTGACTCCTTCTTTTATGGAGAGACTAGCGAAAGGAATAGGAAGACATGGGTAAATCACCTCCCTACTAATATCCTCACTTATCGTCCAACCAGGACTCGTCAAACGAGATCTAATAGGAATCTTAGTAGGGACTACTGTTGACGTTCCTATGAAGACATCGCAGAAGTTAAATTAGAAGCAACTCAGCTAACAAACGGCCTATCCCTAACAGAAGGAGAGAGCGCTGAACACACCAGTGAAAAGCCCACCTAGCGTTCCACTTACAACACAACCTTGACGACAAACGACAAGAAGACAAGCGGTGAAGCGATTGAAAACCCTTCCTCTGCAACCCATGCGGATGATGAGTGTGGCACTTCATATGTATGTTACTAGAAGCCCATCAAGACTAGATGTCCAAACGCCAAAACCACTGGGAAGCCCAACAACGAGATGAATTTTGAAGCACCGGGTGAAGTCTCTATATCACGACCTTCTCGGGAGACTACCAGAGAAGCACACAACGATGCAATACAAAGTAATGAGGTGAGATTCCCATTCATCAACACAACACATGGCAGAAGTAAAAACGGTACGACACACAAGATAACAACATACTAATCATGCATATCATACCTCTTAATATCTCATATTATCCAATCAACAACATAAGACATCATCGACACAGGATAATAATGTATAACATGTAAAGGTATCCATCAACAGTCATGCAATGCAATGCGATGTACATGACTCAATGCCATATGCCACAAGTGTAAGACTCTGACCCCTACTTCATGGAGCTAAACATAATTGAAGTGAGTGATTGGAAGAACATTGTCTACGTTATCTCAGCCCAACATGTGCTATCTCAACAAGATTGCAAATCCGCTTTTACGGCTTACGCCAGACGTTCTTTACCCAACTCGTGATTTGTCCAGTGTTCAGTCAGGACGTCAGTTTTTTTCGAAAGGTACCACGACACAGAGGAGCTACTCTCTGGCCACATGTTGTCATCCCAACCCAACGTCCTCAAGATATCCACGATCGTCACCTCAAACAATTGCACCCGCACAAAAGTGTAAGCTCAACTCCCAGGCATAACGCCCAACTAATGCACAGATGCATATATATGTCAAGAAATGCCACAACATAAACGCGTAATACACTATCACTGTAGCACCATGTCTATCTCTTGATAAACCACAGGGCATCCCTATGGGACCCACTTTCACACGACCTGTCATCAGTCGCCCATTATTATTTCCGTTCCTTGCAATCATGTACAACCTCGTCGTTCGTAAAACGATGTTCATGTCTTATGATACATTATTCCTTATCCTAAATGTATTATGGAAAACGGGATCCACAAGGGTCCCTTCATCATATCTTCTCACTTATCTATCAAAGAAACATTACTTATTTATATAAATAAGTAACTCTTTGTGATTAAACATTATGGATTCCTTAGATGACCTAAATTATCAAGGGTGTGGGACATGATTTATCATGACCACAAGGTATTAGTGCATGTCTTTTACATAGTCTTTGTGAGTCCATTGTGGAACTCATGGAATTTCCTTTAGAAGATAATACGTATTTACGCTATTATAGTAAAATCTTTAAAATACTTTCCTTGGTAGTAAACTACTGCATGAAGTCTCCTTTATCAAACATAGTTTGAAAACTTATATATATACTCATAAGATACCTAATTTAGTGTAAAACTCCTTTGAAATGATTTCTATTTCTTTTACTTAGTGTAAAAGGAAAATTCATCTTACTTTATATCCCCTTTTCATTTTCATATGAAAACTATAACTCATTTGTTTTGTAAGATTTCAAAATTAATCATAGTAGTGTAAAGACTCATTGTTTTAAAGAAAACACTTACAACAATTCTCATTTCTCTTTAAGGTGGGTTTACTAACCAAAAACCTTTAAAAAAATAACATGGATCATCTAGAAAGCTCTTTGTTCTTGGAAATATTTTCCTTAAAACAACATGTTAGAATAGGTGGTTGATCACCATTAACTTCCCTATTCTTAAAATACTTTTCATATAACTTCAAAGATACTCATTTTTCCAACGCTTGGTTCTTTAGAACCAAAACTTGATTTCTTAGAAAATCTTTTTAATTTATATTTCCTTTATACTATAGTATAAACACTTTAAACCTCTTAATATCAACATTTTAGGTTCCTAGCCCTAATTACAATGGTATGGCCGAATGCCTCCATGTAAGGAAGGTAGGTCTTTTTAATTTTTTTTACCTTCCTGGAACCATTTAAGTCCATTACACCATTACTTGAACATAGAAGCTTTGGCTTCCCTTTTTAACTGAACAACGCCGAACCACACATGGTAGTTTTCAACAAAATATATGTCATCCAACAACATTCTCGCATCATGAAAATCATCTCAACATATAGTCGTTTCATCAAGTATTGAAAGCATGAACAAGTTCATCATTCAAAAATCCCATCCTTAGGTCTTGAACCTAAGAATAGTTTTTCACCATGCCAAAATGATTTTCAACACTAACACTCAAACACAAATAGTCACACTAACACCATAACATACAATTCCAAAGATCAATCCCAAAACCCGTATATAGAAAATTTCAGCATTTCAAGCATCAACTTGTGACAAACATTTGATTGACCAAACTAACTCGGATTTGAGAAAATGTGGACTTATATGAAAGATTCGGATGTCTACTTGTTTAATACAAAATTTATTTTCACAAACAGTAACCCAGTTAGTACAATTCCACAAAATAAGCCACTGTAGTCAGAATCCAAGACATAAATTTTTGCTTAGATTGAAACAGATTTTGAAGGGTCAAATCTCCATGAAACTAAAAGAAAATTTTTACCAAAATGAATCCCAAGATGTCTAGTTTCAGGATCAAAAACAAGTTTTGAAATCCGAGGTCTAGGTTGAGAGAAAAACCGAAATGACTCACACAAGGTCTGATCCGAAAATCACATTTTCATAAACTCTTTTCAACAAAAAGATGGAGGAACCCTAGGTTAGGATTTTCCCACACATTAAAGTTATTTTAAACCATTCAAACACATCAATGAACACAAATCAAGCCACAAAGAAATATTACAACATTGTTCTGATAGAGATCCAAATAGACAAAGTAGAAAACCCTTGGTTTAGGGTTTTCCCAAACCAAACCCAAAAACCATTTTCACCACCACCAATGTGGTGTGATATAGTTCACTCACCTATTACCTTAATGAAGATCCTTTGTGAATGAGCTAACTCCAACACCAAGAAGCTAATGTTGGCCGAAACTATATAGCAAAACACAACTAGATTTGAAACTTTGTTTTGGAAGAATATGAATCAAGAAGGGTTTGTTCATGATTCCATGGTTAGAAATTAAGAAGAAATAAGTTTAGAATACTTACTTTGAAGATAGAACTTGAAGAACAAAGTGTTGATGTTCTTGAGTTCTTGAAGACCAAAACTCAAAGTAGCTCAAAATGGGAAACTTTGTGAAAGAGAGTTGGTTAGATGGCCAAGACAAGCAAAGATATGGTCTTAGAAGTTTGAAACAAGTTTTGGATCATAAAAGAATGATCAAACCTGTATGGATGAGGAGAAGAGACAGGAGAGAAAAGTTTGGTTTTTCTTAAAGAACATAAGCTTTGATTCATGAAAATGGAATGAATAAGTGACTTTGGTGTTTCCAACACCTTATGGCACGAAATTGTCTTGTAAAAATAGGCTAGGAAGTTAATTCAAAAAGAAAAGAATTAAGTTTAAGAGATCCAAGGGTTAAGGATTAAAGAGATGATACTTGTTGATCATAAGATAAAAGAGCCAAGATCAACCTTAAATAGTTAAGTTAGCTTTCTCCAAAAAAGGTAAGGATGATTGGTTATTAACCAAGAGTCATAGAAAGTTAATCCATTGGTTAAAGGAATGAAAAGGTGATGGATGGTTAACATAAAGGTGACAACATCTCGGGGCCAGAACAACTTCCCGGCCCCGGGTGTGACATCCCCAAAACTTAACCTTCCTAGATCTGATACCATAACATATAATCAAGCCTTGAATAAAGCTGAAGCAATTAAACAAATATTATAATTTGGAAACTTAACATCAAAGCTTCGCCTGGAAGCCATGGCGTAAAAACAACAATAATAAAAACAAACGCCCCACTGGCCGTGGTACAACTTACAAGAGACTCAACGATACCTTTGAGGTCTCTCTCCCTACTCGAGCAGCGTTGACGTCAAACTTGTAGTTCACGATGGGGGTTCCACCTCCACTCAGCTTCACCCGCTGCAGCACCTCTGCCTTCAGATCATGACCCGAATAACGACATACATGTAAATATGGGGAAGCATGTACAGGAGGTAAGAAACGCTACAATATCATGTAAAGGGAGATCACATAGCATATAACACATCAACATAGACAACAATAAGCACAACCAGCAAACACACCCATCTCTCGGGTTCATCACAATAGTCAACCTCCAAGTTATCACAACTAGGGATCACCGCTTACTCTACATGCACAACTGAGTCTACATGATTGGCCAATTCTACAACGCACACTCATACCATAGGAATACAACATTCAACCTCCAACTCTGAGGAATGACAATCCAATCTCCAACTGCGAGGGTAGATGTTCACCAGGTAAGAATGGCCCCTCCAACTGCGAGGAGTCGGACGTTCAGGTAACCGCCTCCTGAGTTTCCAAGACGGTGCAACAGTGGTTCCTCCAATTGTGAAGAGCACTGCCTCCCCGAGCCCCTCCAACTCTGAGAAGACCCGAGAATTTCTCCAACTGCGAGAAAGCACCTGCATCCCTCCAACTGTGAGTTCAGCCATCTTGGTCGCCCCGGAGTGTCCACCTCGAACACCAACCTCGTGTGACAACCACTCAAACTCCTGTTGCAGTTGTACACACGGCTTTCACCATAACAATGCAAATGCTATGGTCATGCACCCATCATCTTAACAACGTCTTAACCACAACTTAGCCAACGTCTCAAGGTCCACATCCTCCAACTGTGAGGATGTTGCTCTCCAACTATGAGAGCCACCTTCAACATAGATCAACTTACTTACACTATCAACTACGAATCCAATAACACCATCCACTCCATCCTTCTAACAAAACACCAACCGTCTCCACAGTCAATCAAGATCACATCAACGTAACATAGTATAGCAGCATATCATCATTGCAGGCATACCATCTAGCAATTAAGCATGTTATCACAACAAGCATCTCATCTAACATGTTATCATGTACGACATCAGTTACTCATGTTTTCAGTTACCACAAATAAGCACACATCCTCAATCAACATATATCATATATCGATCCTACGGCGATAGAACAAAGTAAGCTAAACCTAGGGTTTAGGTACTTTATCGGGGCTCAAACACTAGTAGGATTTGAGGAGCCCTACACATGTTAACAATTATATACTACGTATACGATTCCTAGATATTGGTGGTTTCTTCCCCCTCACCTGGTAATTCGCCCCGATATACTCTTGTATCCACGGTCAGCCTTGACCCTCGATCTCATGAGCACCACGAACGCGCTCACGACCACCACGAGTGCACCACCACCAACACATGGTTGCCACAACCGCCAAAACTCAACCGCAGCTCCTCTTTCACGTACGAGCACCACCACGTCCTCGAACTTTGCCCCTTGATGAATCACAAAAGTAAACCGGTAGGATTGGAGTAGATGAAGAGCTGATCACAAAAACACCAACAAAAATGCAATCGGATCAACGAACGGATCACAACTTGGATCACCACCTTCAACCTCACCTCTGCCTCTCTAGCTCGAGTTCTCTCTGGATTTAAGTTCTCCAAAACTTTGTCTATAGTGAAAAATGACAACTATTTATAGAGGTAGAACTCTGCTGACAACGCTTTAGCATTATTGAACTCCACGATTTAGCGTTCCAACGCTTGAGCGTTGGCCCCCTCAACGCTTGAGCGTTGACTTTTCCTCACCGCCAAGGCACTGCCCATCACGTGCCAGCTGCGACGCGTAACTGACACGTGTCACTTTATGTCCCATCACTGCCAGCCAACTGGTCAGAGTGACCATGCTTGAGCGTCCAAGCTCTCCACGATAGAGCGTTAGCACGCTTGAACGTTCTAATGATCCACGCTTGAGCGTTCTGCTATGGATCACTTGTTCTTCATGCTTCTATTATCCAATTCTAACTCATCCCTTAACACACCTTCTAAGCATACTTCCAAGTATAAAACACTCCACAAGCCTAATCACATATACATCCATACATTAATTAGGGTGATGAAAATGAGGATGTTACACCGGGCCAGATTACTTCCCCGACCCTGGCATGCATCCCAAGGTAAAAAGCGATCCCGATTAAAATAATAATATTTTATCGGTTCCGACCCAAAACAACACATCGGTCTCAAAACAACATTTTATGATTATTAAGTTCATAATTGAAATTCAAATATGAATTTCCAATTATTAACTATTTTATGATTATGATTAATCAAATTGTGTTCTCAGTCAAGTTATTCGCACAAACAGTTAAAAGACAAACATACGATTTTCAGGATGTTAGACTGCCATTCCTTCGACTGAAGTTTTATCCGAAAAGCAGCCGATGCTAGAGCCAACAACTCATGCTCAAGAAACAATGGCATTTCCTGGGCCAGCACCTATGAGTTCTCCGGATGATTTTATCCTAGAAGAAGAACTGTCCTAGTATTTCCAAACAGCCATTCCTCCTATTGTTGCCCCCGGGTCTCCAATTGATGAATTTCTGAATTGTATTGAAGAGCGCCTCAATGAAGATATCTCTTCGATGAAGCAGTAGTCACAAAGCTTAGATTAGCTATATCCAAAACCATCTGCACTCCAGGAATTTCTATCAAGCAAAAATCTATTCTCAGCCGTATATCAGCTAAAGTTGGGGACATTTCCTTTAACTTTTCTGCCCACAAAAATCATCACGAGAAGGCTGCCAACAACCTGAATCGGTTGTCAGAGCTTGAAAAACAAAAGTCACATTTCTTGACCTCCTTTCAATCACTCGAGGTAGATCGGCAGGCCAATCTTGTAAAATCTCAGGAATTATCTAATCGTTTGTCAGCACTCAGAGCTGAAAGAGAAAGAATCGATAAAGAGATAGCTGAGACTGAGCCCAGGCTGGAGCTAGTAAAGAAAGAGCTCACAACAAGTGCTAAGACTAGATTCCAGCTGTACCGCCAATCCAAGTCCTTAGATAATGAGATCATTTCCCTTGCGCATCAACGAGAAGCATTGCAGGAAGACCTAAGCACAGCTGAGCGTGGGCTCTCTTCGGCTGTAGAATCTTAGGAAAGTTTCAAAGAACTCTTGATTGAAGCAAAGATGGCTACCAACTTAAGTGTCACTTTTGAAAAAGTGGTTTTGCCTGTCGTTCCAACTTATACTAGAGTCGAAGAGGCCCTTCCATCTGAGTTCTTGTATCCATCTAAAACCATTCTTCCTGTGGCTGACATTTCAAACCAAGAAAATGGTGTACCTATGCCAACTACATCAAAAGAAGTTGCTCAAGTTGGAATATTGGTCGAAGAAGAAATTGTTGTGGCCGGACCAAATGTAGCAGATGAAGTTAAAACTGAAACAGTTGTATCAGAAGAAAGGGTTGCAGTCGATTCAGTTATTGAAGAAGGTCATGCAGCTGAACCTATACCCAACGAGGAAATAACCAGTGACCATGACGTAGCTGATCAAGAACCTGTCACTGATGACTCGGCTAAGACTATATCCGAAGAAAATCCGTCAACAGCTGCCGAGTAGTGACCTAGTGATTTTGTAATTTCTTCTTTTACTCTTTTTTTTAAACAAACCCATTGTTGTATAACTGGCCTGTGGCCATTATTTTGGACTCATACCTTCCCGGATGGAAGGGTAATATGATTTTAAGTATTTCCCGTTAACGCTTCGGCTGAGTTCTTCCCCTTGCATGTTAATGCTTCCCCTTCCAAACTGGATCTCCTTCAACAAAACGCTTATTCCTCACGTGTTTGTTATAAGCTTTTGCAACTTTTTGCTTGTTTAGTCGAATATTGTCCAATGCCATTAGTTTGTCTTCATCGACTGACTCTAACTTCATTACATGGCTTGATGATAATCATCTAAAATTAATTCATGTTGCTTGGCCACCCTAAAAAATTTCACATTAATCTCTAAAGGCAGCACAACATCTTGACCAAAAGTTAGCCGATAAGGAGTTAATCCGGTAGTTGTGGATTTGGAGTTTCTGTATGCCCACAATACCTCAGACAAAGCTTCGTGCCATTTCCTCGGCTTATCCTCGGGTGTCTTATTTATCATTGCAATCAAAATTTTATTAGTAGCCTCGGCTTGCCCATTAGCCTGAGCATAGTATGGGGAAGAATGAATCAATCTGATCCCATATTTTTGCACAAAGGCCACCATTTTTTCACCTGTGAACATAGTTCCCTCATCTGTTGCTATTGACTCAGGGATTCCATACCTATGAATGATGTGTGACATTGATCATTGGTGGCGCCTCTACCCATTTAGCAAAGTAATCGGTAGCCACAATAATAAAGGCGTGCCGTTTAGATGATGGAGGATAAATCTTCCCAATCAAATCCATTGCCCAGACCCTAAAAGGCCATGGCTTAATACTGGAATGTATCTCTTCGACTGGCACTCTTTGAATAGGGCCATGTATCTATCAGGCTTCACATCCTTTGGCGTATTTGTAACAGTTAGCCGTGATAGTAGGCCAATAATACCCCAAACGATATAACATCCATTTCATGACTGGTCCTGCTCTATGAGAGCCACATATACCTTCATGAACCTCCCCCATGAGTCTCAACGCCTCATCTTGATCAACACATCTGAGAAGAATTCCATCAATTCCTCTTTTATATAAATCACCATCCATTATAGCATATTTCAAAGCCCTTTGTTTAACTTTAAAATCAACCTTACTAGATTGGTCTTTAAATATCCTAACCAACTACTCCTCCAATCATCGACTATTTGATTATCAACAACCATAACTTCTTTAGGTTATCATCTACCTAGCTACCCTTACATCTCAATTCTTTATAACCTGAGGCGTGTTGAGCTAAATCATTAGCCTCACCAGTCTCTTTTCTGGGGACATGAATGATTATTACGTCGGCAAACTGTTTTAATAACGAGCTAGCCGTTTCATAACATATCATCAATTTCAGGCTATTGTACCAGTATTCACCTGTCAATTGTTTTATAACAAGCTGCGAATCACCCATCATTTGAACATATTGGACATTCATTGATATCAAGATTCTTAGTCCCATAATCAAAGCTTCCTATTCAACTAGATTATTTGAAAGCCTCGACTGCAGTTGACACATAAATTTCCAATTTTGTCCAAATGGACTTACGATAGCAGTCCCCGCTCTTGCCCCTTTTTGGATTTTGGACCCATCAAACATTAATACCCAGGGTTTCAAATTGATACAATGAGTAGCCTCAAAAAGGGATCCTCCACCTCGACTGAAGGACGCTGAGCCACAAAATCAGCTACAGCTTGTCCCTTAACAGCTCTTAAAAGGATATATGTAAGTGCGAAAGTACTTAACTTAATGGCCCACTTCATTAATCTGCCTTGCAAGACAGGCCTATTAAGCAAATATTTAACTATGTCATTCCTACACAAGACAAAAACTTCCTTTGGCATTAAATAATATTCCAATTTTGTACATGCATAGAATAAAGATAAACATAGTTTTTTAATAAGAGTAAATCTAGACTCAGCATCGTTTAGTAAACGGCTAAGGTAATAGATTGCTCTTTCCGTTCCATCATCAGCTTCCTATGCTAATAGGCAGGCGATTGACTCTTTAGCGGCTGAAATGTACAACTTCAAAGGCTTCCTTGACCTTGGTGGCATTAAAACAGGAGGACTAGCCAAAGCTTGCTTTATTTGGTCAAAGGCTTGTTGTTGTTCTGGTCCCCATACCAGTTCTTCAGCATTTTTCAATTTAAGCAAAGGAGAAAATACCTTCATTTTTCCAGCCGAATTAGCAATGAACCTTCTCAAAAATTTAATTTTTCCTACTAAACTCTACAACTCCTTTTTGTTCCGAGGAGGTATTGCCTCTAATACTGCTTTGGCCTTGTTTCTATCTATCTCTATGCCAAGTTGGTGTACCAAGAAACCAAGAAAGTTACCAGCCTAGACTCCAAACGCGTATTTTTCTGGATTCATCTTCAAACTATGGAATCTCATTCTTTGAAAAGCTGATCTCAAGTCTGAAGGAACCTGTTTGAAACACAAGAAGGGGGGTTGAATTGTGTTTCTTAAGGTTTTAAAATCTTTTCGTAAGCAGATAATAATTTTCGCAAGGTTGGACGCTAAAAAGGTTAAAAGCAAAGAAAGCTCTTCCAAACACCAAGTTGGACACAGACTTAATTTGATTAAGATAAGAAATAAGCGCAGGCAAAAAGCAATTCAATCCCAGTTAGTTAGTTAAATAGTAAACTAAAGCAAGGATAAAGGGAGAGAGAAGAACACAAAGATATTATCCTAGTTCACTCTTCACCAAAGAGCTACGTCCAGTCCTCTTTACTTGAGAGCTTTATCCACTATAACAAAAAAACTTTGTTACAAAGTATTCAACACCTCTTCAGGCAGTATTCTCAACCTCTTCAGGTTCTCTAAGTATTCTTTTATAGACAAGCCTCTTCAGGCTCAACCAACTAAGGTTTTGAAAAGAGTTTGTTCTACTAACTCACTAAATGTGAGAATTCGAAACTAAAGTTTAGACTCTTAAAAAACTCTACACAGAGAGTGATATGAAAATGAGGATTAGAGTAGCTTTGCAAGCTTTGAGAATTTCTCTTGATAGCTTGAGTAGTTGTTTGCTTGTTTTCTCTTGAGAGATTTTTTGAATCACTGAGTATTGCTTCGCTTGTTATTGTGCAAGTTCTCTACCCTTATGTCTTCAAGAAGAAAGGTATATATATATATAGCCAGCTTAGAGCCTTGACCAACTTTGATCTTCAACAGATGGAAAAGGATCCGTTCTGATGAGCATTGAATGCATTTGATCCGTTGAGTCTGATAGCTTCTGAAGTTTCTGATAAGCAAGATAGACTATCAAGGGATAGCTAAAAATGGTGCTGACATATCTTCTGTGTAGAACGAAATTTCCATTTTGTCTTTCTCAAAGAAGGTCAACTTCTTTATGTGTCAGAGACATTCTGGCTTATGCTTTTACGTTTGAACGTATATTACAAAGAATGTTTGTCCCAAGAATATAAGCCTTTTACAGGGAATAATAAATTCAAATACTTTTACAAGGTATTCGCGCTTAAAGTATAAAAGCACTATTGGACTAGCTATTACAAAAGTAACAGAGTGAGTCTTTGGACTCATGGTTCTATTTATTACCGTCCAGTCTAAGAAGGACGTAAATCACTGTTTAACCAGGTTGGACGAGATAAAGTCTTTGGACTTTAGATTGTCTTCGGACTCAAATAAGTTTATCTTGCACACTTAATATAAAACGTTAGTCCATAAGAAATCTTTATTCTTCTTAAATTAGCCCTTTGTTAACATCAAAACTTAAGGGATTATTTGGACCATAACCACTTTGGTTCCAACAATCTCCCCTTTTTTGATGATGACAAAACATACTAATTTAATTGAACAAAGAGTCCTAAAGAGCTGAAAAGCTCCCATTAAGACAAATATTCTAAGCATTTAAAGCATGTAAGACAAATAGACAGATATAAACATTTAAGCATGGATAGCCAAACATGTTATAACACGCAATCAAGATATATTCAATCAACCCATTTTCTCCCCCTTTTTGTCCTCAGACAAAAGAGTGAGAATCACATCATAGTCAGTATATTTGAAAACAAAATAATAAAACAATTTTAAGAAGGAGGAAGAGGAGGTTTGGGAAGGTAATCGTTAAACATTGCCGCAATTTGCTAAGGAAGCACCGCGTTGTTGGCTTTTATGGACCGTTGGATGAACTTTTGAAACTCAGGAGGAATAGCAGAGGCGGAACTCTTAGCTGTGGCCCTGGTTGCGTCCATATCTCTTTGATCAGGAACTACACTGAGAGCCTGAGAAGGAGATGGGTCAGCAGGATGGACCACTGAGAGAGGGATAGGTTGAGACTTAGACGGGGCTGAGTCTGCAACTTGTTCCATTTCCTCAGCATGAGTTTCAGAAGAAGGGTCCTCATAAATGATTTCGGTGTCCCCAGTTTCTTCAGGAATAACCGGCTTAGGAGGGGCAGGAGGAGGAGCATCAGGATCAACGACAGGTTTGGGTGGAGGTGGCAACACTTCAAGTATGATCTCAGCATCATCATACTTGTTTTCTCTCCATCTGGGAGCAGGTCGATATCATCTATGATCATGAAGTTAACCTCATAGATTCGATACTGTCTTGAGTAGACACGAATCTTTTCTTTCTCCTCAATTAATAGACCAGACGATGATGCTTCTTAAGAGCATCTCCAGACATGATTTTCCCAGTATACCTTTGCATCTGGGTCATAACTGAATCTGGGATCCTTCATCCAAATGCTTGCAAGAGCCACAGAGTCATCTCGAGGCTTCTTCCAAAACAAGGGATCAAAGAAATTTCTGTAAGGCAGCGTCCACGTCTCAAGCTTTTTACGAAGGTCCTTATTCTTGTTGGGATCCAGAATAGGAATCTTTGGACAAGCTCGAGGAGGAACAACTCCTACTCTTGTATCTGAAGTCCTTGACCAAAACTTCATGGGAAGGTTGTGATGAATCTTAGCTTCTCGAGACATGTCACACTCCTTGCGCACAACATAATATGGAAGAAAGTCACGAACATCAGAGTACTCCTTCCATGCTTTTGGATAGCTTGGAATAAACTCCAGTTCAGGATCAAGGATGTAGTTGGTTAGACTATACGTCCTTGCTCTCCTTTCGTACTCTGTTTTGCAGCCTTTCTTGTCTTCATTACGAAAGGCTACGTGCCTTTTTATATTGTAGTGGCACCATTGGAATGCCTTATCCTTGATGAGGTTGGGATAGACTTTCCTTGGGGGAAACGTCTTCTTCTCAAGGCAGACAACCAAGGGTCCAAGAGCTGTGTACATTTCAGTGGCCAGACGCTCAGTTGAAGAGTGAGGGATAGGGTAGTATCCATGTTCTGGGGGTGGTCCAGAGATAGGTGGAGTGGAAGGTTGTTCATATTCATATTCAGGTGGTGGTAAAGGGCTTTTGGGGTGAGGTGATGTAGAAGGGGGTGTGTGGGAAATAGGACAGGGAATCTACGTTGGACGTCAGCCCAATTTGAGCTTTCATTGCGAAATTTTTTTCTTGGAATGCGTCTATATTTTCTTTTGCAATAGATCATTCTGGGGTAGGGAGCACCATAAGGTTGGAAGGGGTGATCTCCCCATGGTGTGAACCAGTCTTGGGGTTCATTTGGTGAGGTAAGGGTTTGTGTTTGTGGTAGGGCAGTGGGTGAGGGTGGTAAGGAAGGTTCAATGGTCAAGTCCTCTATCTCAGAAGATTGGTCAACAGAAGAAGTAATAACTGAACTAGAGATGGGTTCAGTATTGCCTTTGCTCGTGTAGTCCTTGCCCTTGTTGAGACAGGTTTAGGCAGGGGTGCAACAGACGAGGTCTCCAACCTTGGACCTTTGATTGCCCTGGAGATGGGCAAATCATCATCTTCATCCTCATCAATGGGAGCTAGAATCAGCTTCCTTTTTCTAGATGGTTGGACGGTGAGCTTTGGATGAGAAGGAGGAGTCCTAGCTGTTAGACGAGCTAGCTCAGTTGAGCGTCCAACAGTGACTTGTTGTTCAGACGCTTCTTCTGAACCTTACTTCTGAGCTCCTTTTTGTTTACCTTCAGGCTTGGACTTTTTGAGGCAGTCCAACTGCATCATCACCAAGCTTTGCCTGCTGAACTCTGATTGATGCAAGCGTTCAATACCATGAACACCATAGTATTTGACTTTTCTTTCTGGAGCCAAGTTCTTGAGGTCATCGTAGACCATATGTTTCTCGAAGATTTTTGAGAGAAGAGCATCATAGATGATTGAAGTATTCTTCCCAGAGCCTTCAATGGCATACTTGAAGAAGGAAAAGAGAAGGTAGGGAAGGTTTATCTGCCTCTCCAGTATCAAATGAACTAGGCAGAATTGGTGAGCCTTTGATACCTTCGACCCAGCCTTGTGAAGGATTGACTTGTTCAGAATCTGATGAAGAACCCTAGCCTTGTCAATTATCTTTGAGGCTATGAGTTTGTCATCCGAGTTCTTCAAAAGACAGTCTCTAATGGTGGTAGCATCACCAATTTCTTCCTCCCATTTATCCTCAACAGTTATTCCAGATTGAGCGCACCCAATCGCATTAGAAATCGTTGCTTCTGACACTATTACTTCAGTGTCAAGCACTTTGTTGCGAATCTCCCTTGTAGAGATACTAGGGTTTGTCTAGAACTCCCTAACTAGTGCAGGGTAGAACATCTATCCCATTGTCAGCCAAGAACTGCAGGTTGAACTTGAACTCCACTAGGACAACAACAGTTTGGGCATTAAAGGTTTTTCCTTTACCCTTAGAAGCAGCAGCAGAAGAGGTTGCCATAGTTTCAGAAAAGAGGTCTTTGAGAAGAAGGGTTTTCAGAAAGAGTTTTCCTTTTTCGAAAATGAAAGAAGAAAGATGAAAGCTTTTGTAAAGGTTTGATTTTTAACAAGACTTAGGTTTTAAAGAGAAGAGAAAAGAGAACGAAAACCTTTCGTATTTTCAAAGAGAGAGAGAGCGAAACGACGTGCATTAAATGCCTGACACACGTTCAGACTTTGAAACTATGAAAAGCATTTTTGGCAAACAATGAAAACAAAAACTGACTCAGTTAAGGGAATGAGAGATAATAGATCATTCTACAAAGATTGAGTTCCATTAATGCATTAGATGAGCAAGTAGAATGTACAATGGACGATCATATATTGGACGTAATGCAAATATTGGACGCATGCATTGGACTCTTAGTCAATCAATGAAATGCATGTTCAAATATTTTCTTATAAATGTGAACCTATATTCAGCTAATGGTTTGGTGAAGATATCTGCCCATTGATGATCAGTATCAACAAATTGAATATCTATTGTCCCTTTTTGCACATAGTCTCTAATAAAATGGTGCTTTATTTCTATATGCTTTGCTCTAGAATGCAGTATGGGGTTCTTTGACAAGTTAATTGCAGCAATTTTAACACACATGATAGGGATGTTACTTACAAACATGTTGTAGTCTTCCAACTGATGTTTGATCCAAAGCAGTTGTGAGCAGCAACTGGCAGCAACAATGTACTCAGCTTCAGCAGTTGATAGAGCAATTGTGCTTTGCCTCTTGCTTGACCATGAGACAAGATTAGCACCAATGAAGTGACACCCTCCACTTGTGCTTTTTCTTTCTATTCTGTTTCCAGCATAGTCAGCATCACAGAATCCAACTAATCTGTATTCATCAAATTTCTTATACAAAAGACCCAGATTAGTAGAACCTTTTAGATATCTAAAGATTCTTTTTATTGCTGAAAGATGAGACTCTGTTGGATCGGATTGAAAACCAGCACATAAGCAAACACTAAACATGATATCAGGTCTAGACGCAGTTAGATATAAGAAGGAACCTATCATACCTCTATATACCTTTTGGTCTACCTTTGTGTCTTTATCATCTTTGTTTAGCACGGATGTTGGATGCATTGGTGTATTCATAGGTTTACAATCGTCCAACTTGAAGTGTTTCAGAAGCTCCTTTGTGTACTTCGTCTGATGAATGTACACTCCGTCTGATGTTTGCTTTACTTGAAGTCCGAGGAAGAATTTTAGTTCTCCCATCATGCTCATTTCAAATTCCCTTTGCATTAAGTCAGAAAACTCTTGGCAAAGAGATTCATCAGTTGCACCAAATATAATATCATCAACGTAAATTTGAGCAACAATAAATTCCCTTTTATTTGTTTTGCTAAATAGAGTTGTGTCCACTTTTCCTCTTGAGAAACCATTCTCCATTAGGAAAGTGCTGAGTCTCTCATACCAAGTTCTAGGAGCTTGTTTGAGTCCATATAAAGCTTTCTTAAGCTTGTATACATGCTCAGGATGGTTTTGATCTTCAAAACCAGGTGGTTGAACAACATATACTTCTTCATTGATTAAACCATTTAAGAATGAACTTTTTACATCCATTTGATAAAGCATGATGTTATGATGTGCAGCATATGAGAGTAAGATGCGTACAGCTTCTAATCTAGCTACTGGAGTAAAGGTTTCAGTATAATCAATACCTTCCTCTTGTGAGTACCCTTGAGCAACTAACCTTGCTTTATTCCTTACAACTTTGCCATCTTCGTCCAGCTTATTGCGATAGACCCACTTGGTTCCAATGACAGACTTATCCTTAAGCAAGGAGACTAGCGTCCAAACATCACTACGTTGAAACTGGTTGAGCTTCTCTTGCATAGCGAGGATCCAGCACTCGTCCAGTAAGGCTTCATCCACAGACTTTGGTTCCATCTCAGAGATGAAAGCTGAGTCAGCTTGCTCTCTGAAGGTTGACCTTGTCCGGACGCTATCATTAGGTTTGCCAATGATTTGATCCTCAGGATGATAAGTCCTAAATTGCCACAAACGAGGGGTGTTTAAAGCTTGCTGAGATGATGATGCGTTCTGCGTTGCGTCTGATGCCTCGTCTTTGTTGGTCGTTGGACGAGCATTGGAATCATTTAGATTCATATCTGCAAAAGAATCATCTAGCTCTGATAATCTCTTATCAGGATGTTTGTCATCAAACTTAACATGGATGGATTCTTCAACAATCAATGTTCTAGAGTTATAGACTCTAAAAGCTTTGGAAGTTTCAAAGTATCCTAACAATATTCCATTATCTACTTTGGCATCAAACTTACCAAGTTGATCCTTAGTATTTAAAATAAAGCATTGACATCCGAAAGGGTGGAAATAAGAAATATTGGGTTTGCGTCCTTTTCACAATTCATAAGGAGTCTTATTCAAGATTGGTCTTATGTATATTCTATTTTGAACTTAGCAGGCAGTATTTACAACTTCAGCCCAGAAGTGCTTCGGGACAAAATTATCACTGAGCCTCGCTCTAGCCATCTCTTGAAGAGATCGGTTCTTTCTCTCAACAACACCATTCTGTTGTGGTGTTCTAGGGGCAGAGAAATTATGATGAATACCACTTTCATCACAAAACCTTTGGAAAAGCTCATCTTCAAATTCGCCTCCATGATCACTTCTGATCGAGCTGATGAATATGCCTTTTTCATTCTGGACTCGCTTACAGAATATAGAAAAGACCTTGATAGACTCATCCTTGTGAGCAAGGAACTTAACCCATGTCCATCTAGTATAGTTGTCTACTATGACAAGCCCATATTTCTTACCACTGACAGAGGCAGTCCTTGTTGGACCAAACAAATCAAGATGCAACAATTCTAGTGGTCTAGAAGTACTAACAATGTTCTTGGACTCAAAAGAGTTCTTAACTTGTTTTCCTTTTTGACATGCGTCACAGAGAGCGTCTGATCTAAACACAATCTTTGGTAAACCTCTTACGAGGTTATGCTTGTTTAGTCTTGAGATTAATCTCAGACTTGCATGACCAAGTCTTTTGTGCCAGATCCATCGCTCATCTTCAACAGACACTAGACATGATACACTTTGAGTTGAGAGTTCCCCCAAGTTAATCTTATACATATTATTTTGCCTTTTGGCAGTGAATAAGATGGACCCATCAGGGTTCTTGACCATACATTCACCTTTATTGAAGGAAACATCAGACCCACTGTCACATAATTGACTTATGCTAAGCAAGTTGTGTTTTAATCCTTCAACCAGAAGGACATTATCAATAGAGGGAAGAGGATGCTTACCAATCTTACTGTTCCTACTATCTTTCCCTTTTGGTTGCCTCCAAAGGTGACCCATCCACCAGTCTTCTCACGGATTTCTTGGAACATACACCTTTCTCCCGTCATGTGACGTGAGCAACCACTGTCCAAGTACCAGGACTGGGGTCTTTTTTGTGTTGCTAAGCAGATCTGCAACAGGTATTATCATATTCTTAGGTACCCAGATAGACTTGGGTCTTTTTGGATTAGTTAGTGGTCTTCGTCCATGCATTTTGTCTTTCTTTTTGTAAATGCATTTTGAAGAGTTGTGACCACTCTTTCCACAAATCTTATAGTAAGTTCTGGATGTATGCAATTTATTTTCTTTTTGCTTTCCGTAGGAATGAAAAGCCTTGTGATGTTTGTTGGACCTTGATATTTTCTGTGACGTATTTTGTTTTTCAGAGTCATAGCCTAGGCCGAACTTATCATGAGGTGATCTAGAGTACCTCAATATTAGGTCTAGCTTCTCTGATCCTCCAACAAGCTTAGATACGCTTTTGGTGAGATCAGATACCTCTTGTTTCAGTCTAGTTACCTCGTGGGGTTCACTGGACTCAGAGGTGAGTTTGTCAGTTAGACTGACATTCTCAACTTTAAGTTTATTGTTCTCTTCAACAAACTGCTCATTTAGTTTTTTGGACTCTAATGTATTGATGATGCAATAGAGAAGAATCATTTAGCAGTTCATCATATGCTTCTTGAAGAGAGTCAGAAACAGATATCTCGTCATCTTCTAATTCAGCGTTCGAAGAGCTTTTGACCATCAGACAGAGATTTGAGGTAGACGAGCTCCTTGGTCTGAACAGATGTTCCAAAGCGTCCAGCTTCTCCTTAGCTGTTTGGAACCGTGAGACCATGTCCAGTCTTGGACGATCAAGGGCATTGACAAGACACCAGTTTGCATGAGCATTTTGCGAACACTGTTTGATATCCTCACTCGTCCAGTCTGCTTCATGTTTGGACGATGTTGATCCGTCCTCAAGGGTAATTGTTGGACGATAATCTCCGTTAGTGAAGACATTCCACAACTCATAGTTTTGAGCTTGGACGTATATTTGGAAAATTGATTTCCAATGAGGATAGTCTGTTCCCTTGAAGATGGGTGGAACATTCCATCCTCCTTCAGAGGTAGACTCCTGACTTCTTTCTCTGGGAACAACACGTTGTTCATCATCCAAAGAGTCTTCATCTTGTTCATTGGACCAAAGGCATAAGTTAGCCTCTTCATTTGTTTCTTCTTCTTCTTCTTCTTCTTCTTCTTCTTCAGAAGAGTTTAAGTCCTCCCAAGTCGCCATGAAGTTCTTTTTCTTCTTTTTGAAGAACTTCTTCTTGTCCTTTAGCGTAGGGCAATCGGCTTTGAAATGACCTGGTTTGTTGCATTCAAAACAGACCAGCTGACTTTTATCTTTGGGTTCAGCATGATCCTTGAAGCTTTTCTTTTGGAATGGCCTCCTTTTCATTCCATTTTTCTTTCTCCACATATTCTGAATCTTTCTGGAGATAAAGGATAGCTCGTCATCGTCTGATACATCATCATCAGATTGATCAGCTTCATCACTGGACTCATCAGCTTTTAGAGCTTTTGAGTTGTTGGACTTATGAGCTTTCAAGGCAATCCCTTGTCATTCTTTCCAGGATTGTCAAGATCAAGCTCCTGCTCATGAACTTGAAGCGTCCCAACAAGATCATCCAGAGTCAAAGTAGAAAGATCATTGGTCTGGGTGATTGCAGTGACAAGAGGTCTCCACTTCTTAGGCAGGCTCCTAAGAATCTTGGTGACATTCTCCTTGGTAGTGTAGACCTTACCAAGGGATTTCAGATTGTTGATGATCGTCTGAAAACGACCCATCATGTCCAGGATGGACTCTCCTTCAGCCACGGTGAATAGTTCATACTGGCCAACCGGCATGATGATCTTAGAGTCCTTCACCTTGGTTGTCCCCTCATGGAGATTAGACATGGTGTCCCATATTTGTTTGGCTGATTCACATGCGTGAATCTTCTAGAATTCGTCAGGGCTGAGAGCACACATTAAAGCATATCTTGCTTTATGATTCTGTTCCATTCAGCCCGTTCAGCATCCGTCCAATCGTCCTCTGCTTTGTCTGTCCCATCAGAGTTGAGACAAACATTAGGACCGTTTGTGATTCTAGCCCAGAGAGCTGAGTTTGTACTGAGGATGAAACCTTTGAATCTTTCCTTCCAGTACAGGTAGTGAGTACCGTTGAAGAACGGCGGTCTTGTCATGGAAGTGCCTTCCATAACAGGTTGACTCCCGCTTGGCATACCTGGTCCAGAAATATTTACAGCAGGATCTTTTCCTCTACACGGCAAAGTGCTCAACCCAGATGCTGAGCTTTGATACCAATTGAAGGAATCTATTTGAAACACAAGAAGGGGGTTGAATTGTGTTTCTTAAGATTTTAAAATCTTTTCATAAGCAGATAATAATTTTCGCAAGGTAAGATGCTAAAAAGATTAAAAGCAAAGAGAGCTCTTCCAAACACCAAGTTGGACGCTGACTTAGTTTGATTAAGATAAGAAAGAAGCGCAGGCAAAAAGCAATTCAATCCCAGTTAGTTAGTTAAATAATAAACTAAAGCAAGGAAAAGAAGAGAGAAGAACACAGAGATATTATCCTGGTTCACTCTTCACCAAAGAGCTACGTCCAGTTCTCTCTACTTGAGAGCTTTATCCACTATAACAAAAAACCTTTGTTACAAAGTATTCAACACCTCTTCAGGTAGTATTCTCAACCTCAGGTTCTCTAAGTATTCTTTTACAGACAAGCCTCTTCAGGATCAACCAACTAAGGTTTTGAAAAGAGTTTGTTCTACTAACTCACTAAATGTGAGAATTCGAAACTAAAGCTTAGACTCTTAAAAAACTCTACACAAAGAGTGATATGAAAATGAGGATCAGAGTAGCTTTGCAAGCTTTGAGATTTTCTCTTGATAGCTTGAGTAGTTGTTTGCTTGTTTTCTCTTGAGAGATTTTTTGAATCACTGAGTATTGCTTCGCGTGTTATTGTGCAAGTTCTCTACCCTTATGTCTTCAAGAAGAGAGGTATATATATATATATATATATATAGCCAGCTTCGAGCCTTAACCAACTTTGATCTTCAACGGATGGAAAAGGATCTGTTCTGATGAGCATTGAATGCATTTGATCCGTTGAGTCTGATAGCTTCTGAAGTTTCTGATCAGCAGGATAGACTATCAAGAGATAGCTAAAAATGGTGCTGACATATCTTCTGTGTAGAACGAAATTTGCATTTTGTCTTTCTCAAAGAAGAAGGTCAACTACTTTATGTGTCAGAGATATTCTGGCTTATGCTTTTACATTTGAACGAATATTACAAAGAATGTTTGTCCCAAGGATATAAGCCTTTTACAGGGAATAATAAATTCAAATACTTTTACAAGGTATTCGCGCTTAAAATATAAAAGCACTATTAGACTAGCTATTACAAAAGTAACAGAGAGAATCTTTGGACTCATGGTTCTATTTATTACCGTCCAGTCTAAGAAGGACGTAAATCACTGTTTAACCAGGTTGGACGAGATAAAGTCTTTGGACTTTAGATAGTCTTCGGACTCAAATAAGTTTTATCTTACACACTTAATATAAAACGTTAGTCCTTAAGAAATCTTTGTTCTTCTTAAATTAGCCCTTTGTTAACATCAAAACTTAAGGGATTATTTGGACCATAACCACTTTGGTTTCAACAAAGTCCTCCAAATGTTGGTCAAAATATTTAGACTTGACGACAACACCATCTACGTATACTTCCATACTTTTCCCAATTAACTCATGAAAAATAGCATTCATGGCCCTCTGATATGTAGCTCCAACATTTTTTAACCCAAATGGCATTACCACCCATTCGAAAATCCCAATAACTCCAAGACATCTAAAGGTTGTTTTGTGAATGTCTTCCCCAGCTATATAAATTTGGTTATACCCCGAATTTCCATCCATAACAGTTAGAATGTTGTTACTAGCCACAATATCGACTAATATATCGCTATTGGCATAACGTATTCATCTTTGGGGGTTGCCATATTCAGATTTCTATAATCAATGCAGATCCTGAGCTTTCCGTTCTTTTTAAATACTTGGACTATATTGGATAACCACTCTACATACCTCACTGTCTTGATGAACCCAGCCTTTAACAATCTTTCCATCTCTGCCTTGATCTTTGGCAACAGCTCAGGATTGAAACGCCTAGGAAGCTGTTTGTATGGCTTGAAACCTGCATTGATCGGCAGTTGATGCTCCACTACTGTTTGGATAAACCGAGAATCTCATTATAGTCCCAAGCAAAACAATCTTTATATTGTTTAACAAGCTCGACTAATCTGGCCCTTTCAGATTCGGCTAACAAACCACTAACTCTAGTCATTCTAGGTTCGTCATCCAATCCCAAATTTACTTCTATCAAAGGGTCCTTAGCTTCGAATGTGGGTACCTTTTATGAACATCAGAGTGTAATTCTTCTCCCTTGGGCACTTGCCCCCTTGTATCATCACCACATATTTCTTGTGCTTCTCCCTCAACTGACCCTGTTTCAATTACCTTACTCTCAGTCGTGAATGTTGTCAATCGTTGAAGGAGATCCTTTATCACTTGGGGCTTATTGATCATTAAATATGTTTCTTAAAGGCCGTGAATCGGCTTGGATTTCTACTGTGAAACCTTTAGAAGTCAAATCACAAGACTTCCATGCACCTTCCTCATAATCCTTGCCAATTTGAATCGACTCCATGTAGGGTGAATAAAACATGACCTCAGTAGCACGTACCTCAGCCGTGAAAGGATTCTTATCTGCTGCGATAGTTTCTATCTCATCCCCATTCCACATTATCAGTTTTGATGCGAGGTAGACATCACACATCTGCTTAAGTGAAACTAGTCTCTGCCCAATAAGATTGCATAAGTTATTTTAGCGTCCACCACGAAGAATGCAGAACTAACCGTTTTTGATCCCACAGTAACATCGGCTACCAAAACTCCTATAGCAGCCGTGGCATCCCCAGCAAAGTTGGTCATCTTCATGTTAGTAGGTACCAAATCCTCCTTGGTCTTCCCCAGCTTCTTCATAGTACGGACAGGCATGACATTCAACACAGCTCCTCCATCGACAAACACTCGACTAATAGCTTTTCCATTTAACTAGGCTTTGATATACAGAGGCTTTAGATGCTTGACCATCTCGTCAGTTGGTTTTTCGAACATTGTTACTGTAGCATTAGGTAATACTGTTTTAGTACATCGCCCTCAAGCGTATTCGGATGATCATCACCTGCCCAGAATTCACTTGGTAGAATTCCTACCAAATCTACTTCGGCCAAATCACACTCTCCTTCTCACATCAGGGTATCTAACATGTATTTTTCCAGAAAAGATAACATATCATTCTCTTCTTCAGCCAGAGGATCCTCCATTTTATCATTTTCCCCAAACAAGTGGTCACCTATTTCAATAGCAGGATCTGCCTCCGGGCTCCTATCTTCTGTATTCTTAGGAAGGTCTTCCATATGGCTAACCTTTAACTCTTTTCCGCTTGTATTTGGCTAAGGAGGTTCATTCTTCACTTAGGATTCCGCTTCTTGATTTTCCTCCCCTTTTTGGCGGTCGAAGATTATTTCCAGAATTTTGGCTACCTTTGGAGATTGCACTTCTTCGCGAACCACCTTTTTCGCTTCAGCTAACATTTGCAACGTTTGCTTCATCTTCTGAATTTGATTCATCCTTTGTGTCCTCCTCTTCTGGGTTCATGTCAACTGGACTCCCACAGGATCTATTTGTTGGTGTATGCCCTAGTGGCCAATCTATTTTTGAATAGATCATCATTTGCATCATGACTTTGATCATATATTTGATATATGAATAAGACATTAATTTATTATGTTATTAGTGTTTAGCATAATAAAGTCCTTAGAATTGACAATTCGTTTAATGGAACATCAAATGTGACTTGATCGTGAGATCCCATTAAACTATAGAACGTTATTCTTAAAATATCCGTAGTCGAGTATTATTGTTAATTAGGACAACAATAATACATAGAGACTATTGTGTGAGTAGACTGATGACCTCATCTCATGGGTCATGGATATGCGATATCAAGTCAACACACAAGTGCAAATATTAGGAGTAATATTTGTACTGGATTGACCCACTATGAGAACGCTGCATAATAGTTATGTAAGTGCCATAAGCGCTTCTCGTGGCGACCATAGTGAAGTAGACCTTCGACTTGAAGTCACTACGATTCCTACGTGTGGAGTTGTAGGCTTTAATGCTATCAAATGTCATCCATAATAGGATGATCATAAAGGTAGTTATTGGGCCTGCAATGAAACATGTTGAGGGATGTGAGTGATGTAGATAGGATTCGTCCCTCCTACATAACAGGAGTAATGACATGGGCCTCTCGATAGAGTAAGACGTGAAATATGCGTGGCCATGCGAAAATGGGCCAATATGAGATATTGGGTCCGTTTGTGATTACACGTCTACTCGGAGATCGAGGAATATGTAATTGGACTTAACAAGGGTGACACATTTATGCCTTATGTTCAATTATGACACAAGGATGAAGGGACATTTACTACATGATTATTTGGTCGCAATAAGGTTATGTCAAATCACTGGCATTCTCATTACTTGGGTAGCAGTGATGTGTTGCTAGATACCGCTCACTGCTTGTAATATTAAATGGAATTTAATATTACTGCCACCGTTATGGGAACCTAAAGGGTAACACACATAAGATTAGATTAAAAGGAGCATTGAAAAGAGAGTTGGACTCTCATTTTTCTATTGGGCCTAGCACATTGTGCATGACGCTTAGGTCAAACGCAGCTTACTAACTCACTTAAGTAGGTGCTACTATAAGTAGACCGCTTAAGGATTTGTGCCGCCATGAGTGACATCACCTTAGTCGCACATCAGAGTGAATAGTGAGTTACAGGTCTCATTTTTCGTAGCTAGCACTGTGAGATGGAGGCCGCTTCTTGTTCGTGATGTTGGACGCTCACGAAGTCTGCTCGTGTGGATACCATAGAGGCATCGTTCGTGCGGTGCTCGTGATTGACAAAGTTTTTATCAACGGTCTGCGCTACAAGAGGTAAACACTACAATCATGAGTCACGACCATTCGCTTAGATCTTTTGGTGGGAATATTTCCACTGCGTTTTTGGTTTTTTTTAAATACGCAAATTCCCAACAGTTTTACAGAGCTGTTTGCGAAATCATGGTTCTTTTTGTGTGTTTGCATGTCATTTGTTATAACATGTTTTTATTTTGAAAAAGATATGATCTTTAACATGTTATATCTGAAAATCGTAAAAGTGTTTTACGAAAAGAAAAAAAACGTTTTTCTGAAATCCTTGTTTTGATTTGCGACGACAGCAAGTGTTGCTGTCAAGCGCACCTTATGTCCAGACGCGCCATAATCGATTATGGTGGAACAATAATCGATTATGAGGCTTCAAATGTTGATATCCTAATCGTCGTGGAAGCAAGGCAAATTTTGGTCAGAACCTCAATAATCGATTATATAATCGATTATGCAAAGTGTTTGCATAAACGTTCATATAACTGATTACATAATCGATTATGTAATCGATTATGGTGGTACAATAATTGATTATGATAATACAATAGTCATTTTCTGAGGACTCAGAACAACACTAATCGATTATGGTAATCGATTATGAGGATAATGGAAGCGCTGATTTGAATGGTTTTTTAAAACACTTAATATTAATATTAATAATAATAATAATAAATATTATGGTATTTTATTATTAAATTGTTATTATGTATTTGGTTGTGTATGGTGAATGGTTATGATCTTAGTCCTTTTTCTACTTTCTTTGGTTATTTTGAAATACGACCTGCGTGTCGTGCCTTTCTCTTTATCTCCATATGTACATTATTTTCTCATCTTATTCCCCTCGTATGTAATAAGGATGGAGACAAGAAGACGACATCATATGAGGACGTTGGTGGGAGATCATGCTTGGAGAAGCTTGGGCGCTCCTAGGGTTTAGATTAGATTTTCTCATTGGCTTGGGAGAATCAATGCGTTAGGGGCCATAACCATGTCACGTTTATTATATACTTTGTATGTATGTGATGCATGTATGTATATAGTAAGTTAAAGAGTTTAACTTATGGTGAGATCAAAGTAATTAATAAATCCCTCAAATTAATATTAAGTCTTAAATGCCTTCCGATGTGTGTCACTTGTCAAGGCCAGAATCGAATGAGTGTGGGTCTGCCAAAGCAGGGCACCTTATTATATTTTGGTGAGGTGCAATGGGATAATTGTAATATCCAATTGCCAATCTTGGGTTTGACTTAACTAAGAGAACTCAATAGGATTGAAATGGCTTAGAGGCAAAGGAGTTGGGTATCCAATTGCATGAGATGCAATTGGAAAGGAGTTTCCTACCTAAATAGCCAAGTTCTGGGCGATCAACCAAAGCTGACTTAGAACGAAGTGAAATATGGATCTTGGTCCCACTAGAAAAACTTCCAACGGGATTTTTCGAGTTAATGGAGAGGGTCATTGATTTGAGAAAAATAGTGGGAGGCGTATTTAATAAAAGACTTTATTAAATATGTTTTATCATGATACAAATCTTCTGCATGTTTCTGTATTTAGAATTCCATGGCATTACACTGCATGTTATAACTGCGAAATGTCCAAAGGACAAGATATCCAGAGTTAAATTTATGGATTAGTACAGGAATTCGAGGATTTTCCTCAAGTACGAGAAAAAGTTGTATGTTCTCGAGCAAATGATTCCTGAGCAACCACTTCCTCCTAGAATCGAAAAGGATGCTTGCTAGAAGCATCAAATCGATGTCCTGGATGTAGGATGCCTTATTCTTTCAACCATGGAGGCATGTGATATGACCATACACCTCATGATGCTCTATTGAGAGCATGCAATGCATAAGAACATCAAGGCTTCCCGACCCTTTTTCAGTTGCGAACTGGCAGAAGGGAAATCCAGACAGTTATCATGTGCTTCATACTATTGAGTACATTGAGAATCTGGTAAACTGGGCTTTCCTTTAGGCCAAATGTTGGCCAGTAATATGATCCTGCAATTATTGCCAGATAATTATAGTCAATTCATTATGAATGATTCTGAAAGACCTCTGCTAGAGATTGCAAGTAACTAGAGAACTGTCAAGCAGGGTCTCTACAGTAGAAAAGGTTAGACTATTGTGATAGTCTATAAAGGGAAAGTCTTAAAACTACTAAACAAGGAGAAGAACCAGGGCAAGAACAAGTTCAAAGATCAGTACTTCTGTCTTCAAGTTGATAAGCAGGGTTGCAAAGGAAGACAATTGTTTTCATTGCAGTTTGACAAAACATTGGAAAATTGCCAAAGTTACCAGAAAGATTATAAGAAGAAGAAAGGAAGTATGACTTCCTCTTGCAGCATTGTGTGTAGAAGTCAACCTACTTCAAAATCATGGATATTTAATACCGCATGTGGATCTCACATTAATGTGAAGGATCAAAGGGAGTAGGACGTTGACTAAATGCAAAGGTCGACGTATTAGTGGAAATGGAGCAAAAGTTGCTACATTGACTATAGGAGTTTGAATTTCCCTTATGGACCTTGATGGAAGTAAATAATTGTTATTTTGTTCCAGTTGGTAATAGAAACATCACTTCCATTTCTTGTATATACAAGAGAGGATTTTGAGTAGTAAAAAAAGAACAATTGTTGTTCCATTTATTCAACTGATGTTTTCTATACTAGTATTCATATGAGATATGGACTTGGTGTCCTTGATCTCGATATGCCCATCTATAACATAAATGCGAATAGGGTCAAACCAAGTGATTTGGACTCTCTATGCCTTTAGCAATATCTTTTAGACCATATAAGTAAGAAACGCGTTTTCAAGCTCTACTAAAATGGACTCTTGGACTCATCCGATTGTAAATCGTTTGAGATTTGTGAATCTTCCTTGTTGGGGAATATGACTAAGCCCTATTCCCCAGTAAGGTGAGAGGGTTGGTGATCTTATGGCATAATACATATTGATGTATAAGGGCCTTTAAACAAGTTTGCTAAAAGGTAGGTTTCCATACTTCGTCTCATTTACCAATGACTTCAATAGACATGAATTTGTGTATGACACAAGTCAGAAATCTTTGAAAGGTTCAAAGAATTCAAGAATGAAGTGGAGAATAAACTAGGCAAGAGTATTAAGGTCATACGATCAGATCATAATTATGAATACTAAGGCCACGAGCTTGATGACTATCTTAGTCGTACCCTGCTAGTCATGGTCCGATCTATGATGAGTCAGTCAGAACTCTATCACTCTTTCTGAAGATATGCTTTACTTACAACTGTTTCTTACCATTAACTGTGTTCCATCTCGAGCGGTTGAAATGACACCTTATATGATATAGATGGCCTGAAGGACCAGTATGCCATTTATGAAGATTTGGCTTGTCAGGTTTATTTGATTTCAGATAAACTTAGACCCAAATTAGATAAATGTACTTTTGTGGGATATCCTAAAGAAATCAAATGATACTATTTCTACAACCCTTTCAAGGACAAAGTGTTTGTCGCTAGGACTGGAGTGTTCATTGAGAAGGAATACATCTCCAAAGGAGACAGTGGGAGGAATGAAGAACTTGGAGAAATCCAAGTGCCACAAAGTAATGATCCGCCTGCAATGGAACAAGAACTGGTTCTACAAGATGTTGTAGTTCAATCACTAGTTCAAGTAACACAAGAATTGTGTAGGTCTAACATGTCACATCACCAACCTGAGAGATATGGACTTCTCCTAACTCAGGAAGGTGATGTGTCGCTCATGGATCAAGATGAGCCTGTAAACTACCAGGATGCCGTAATTGGCCAAGAATCTGAGAAGTGGCTTGAGGCCATGGGATCTGAGATCGAGTCCATGTACAGTATCTCTTCCATTCTCTCTTAGCTATGCTGCTTGTTCTCTATCTCTCTCCCTCTTCAAAATTTTAGTGATGTTATAATCTTCTATATGATGATTAGGGGTGGGAATAGGCTAGGTCGAGCTAGGCTCTGACAAGCCTGAGTCTGGCCTATGTTCCAATCTCAAGGCCTGAGCCTGAGCTATTAGCTTGATATAAGTCAATTTTTAAGGCCTGACCTGGCCTACTTCAAAGTCTGGCCTGGCCTGGAAGCCTATTTAAAAGCCTACTTGTCAACGTGACCTTTAAATATGCCTCCACCTATAAATAGCTCATAGGCCTTCACTTGTAAATAGGCTTGTAAGCCTCTAATGATAAAGAGGTTGGTAGGCCTATACCGATAAATACGCCATAAGGCCTTCACAAATAAATATACAATATGACCTCTACATTTAAATGGGCCAATAGGCCTTTACTTTCAAATGTTATACATAATATTTTATATTATTGTATATTAAATTATATATTATATATATGTGTGTATTAAATAGGCCAGCCTGATAGGCCTAATAGGTTTTTTTTAAAGCCTTAGTGTAACATCCCATTTTCTCGAATAAGGTTTAGGACCCAAGTTAAGTATGTGTGAAGGTTGGATAATGTTCCTTATGGCTTGAGGAAGCTATGGTCCAAATTTGAAAGAATTTGGCCTTGGAACGAGCTCAGAAAGCGAAGAAACATGGTAGAATGGGTCTGAACAGCGTCCAATGCTTTGATGTTGAGAAACCCCACGCTCAAACGTTGACGTCAGAGCGTGGGTAGTTTCACGTTAGAGCGTGGAAGGGGGTATGCGTGGGGTGCATGTGTCAGCGCACACACGACGCGTGGCAGAGACGTGGCAATTCGTGTCCCACGCTTAAGCGTGGAGAATTCCCATGCCAGAGCGTGCCCTTGCTCAAGCGTGGACAAGATAACAGCACCACTTAAGCCTTCTCTTTTCTTTTCACTTGGGACGACAATCATTTCTTCCTAAGTCCAGAAAACGTAGAGAGAGAGGGTCTGAGCTTTTAGAGGGAGAAAGTGAAGGTAGAGCAAGATTGGACCATCGGATCGTGATTCTGACTACATCGTTGTGATCGAGGCTTCGAGTACTACAATTTTCACCGGGTGGTTTCTCGATTCCTCGAAGGTAAGCTCGAATCTCAAACAGTCAACCTCGGCGTTCTTCGTGATTCTTCGTGTTCTTCGAGCTTTTCCTCGATTCTTTCTTGGTTTTGGGTTGCCCTAGGGTTAATACTGCCGCTTGCATGTTGTTCCCATGGTTAAGGCAAAGTTCGAGGACGCAATGGTGCTCGTGACTGAAGGAGGAACCGTGGCTGTGAGAGGGAGTAGTGGTAGCTACGAGTCCGTGCTGGTGGTGGTGGTGGTGTTGTGCTCGTGGTGGTCGTGGCCGCGTTCGTGGTGTTCGCGAGATTGAGGGTCAAGGCTATCCGTTGGTACAAGAGTATACTGGGACAAATCACCAGGTGAGGGGGAAAAACCACAATTATCTGGGAAACGTAGACGTAGGGTATAACTATTAACATGTTTAGGGCTCATCAAACCCTACTAGCGGTTGAGTAACCGCCAACACCTAACTCACATTGGGGACTACCGGATTGTGGTACCAATGCAGTTTTAGGCATTGTAGGTTTATCGCTGTCAGAAAAATCTAAGATAATTGTTTATCGAGGTTGGGTGCCTATATGCTATGTTTGATAATGTCCTTAGATGGCGTCATATGTAATAACATGCTAAATAAAATGCTCTAGTATGCATAGTTGTTATTCGATATGCCTGCAATGATAATATGTTGGCATGCTATAATTTGTTGTCATGATTGTGATTGATATGATTCTGGTTGAATATGGAGAGGGTTTGTATGTTGTTAGGATGATAAATTGATTATTGGTGGTATCCGATTAGTAGTATAAGAAAGTTGATTTTAAGTTTAAGCTGGTTGTCATAGTGGAGAGCGACATCCTCGCAGTTGGAGGATGTGGACCTTGAGGCATTCTTTAAGTTGTTGTTAGAACGTCGTTAAGGTGATGGATGCATAATCATAGCATTTTCATTATTGTGGTGGAAAGTGGCGGGATTTACTACAACAGCCGTTTGAGCAGTTATCACGAGGTCGGAACTTGTGAACAACTAGACTGTTTGAGTGGTTGTCACAAGGGGTTGTATGAATAGCTGCAACAACAGTTTGAGTGGCTATCATATAAGCTGGTACCTGTATATAGCTGCAACAGCCGTTTGAGTGGTTGTGTACAGGGAGCCATGTGTACGGTTGCAACAGCAGTTTGAGTAACTATCACACGAGGTCGAAGTGGATGTTCCAGAGTGACCAATATCGCTGAACTCGCAGTTGGAGGGACACAAGTGCTTTCCCACAATTGGAGAACTTCTCGGGCTTTCTCACAGCTAGAGGGGCTTGAGGAGGCAATGCTTCTCATAGTTGGAGGAATCACTGTTGCACTTTCTTGGGAACGAGGGAAACCAGTAACCTGGACTACTGACTCGACGCCCTTACAGTTGGAGGGTGACCTTCCTACCTTGGGAAATGGCTACTATCATAATTGAAGGACAACATTCCCAAGGCCAAGGATAGTGATGTTGTAGATTGGTCAATCATGTAGACTCAGTTGTGCATGTAGAATAGGCGGTAATCCCTAGTTGTGATAATCTGGAGGTTGATTGTTGTGATAAGCTCAGGAGATGGTTGTGCCTGTTGGTTGTGTGATGTGTTACATTCTACGTGATCTCCCTTTGCATGATATTGTTGAGTTTCTTACCTCTCGTGCATGCTTCCCTGTGTTTTACATGTATGGTGTCATTCAGGACGTGATCCGAAGGCGGAGGTGCTGGTTGGTTGTCGGAAGTGCTGCAGCAGGTGAAGCTGAGTTGAGGTGGACTCCATCGTGAGCAACAAGTTTGACGTCAGCGCTTCTCGAGTAAAAGAAGAGAGACCTCAGAGGTATCGTTCAGTCTCTTGCATGTTTGTACCACGACCAGTGGGGTGTCTGGTTGTATATTGTTGTTGTTTTTACGCCATGGCTTCCAGGCAGAACTCTAGTGTATAATGTTGGACTATAATAAGTGCTTATCTATTAAAGTTTTAAAATGGACTTTTTTGGCTATGTCTTAATGTATCAGATCTAGGGAGGTTAAGTTTGGGAGCGTCACACTTAGCCTGACTTCTTTAGCTACATAGGCTTTTTGAAAAGCCTTGGCTTAGCCTTTTTGTTAAATAGGCTAGGCCATATGCCCCTAACGAGCGGCCTGGCCTATTTCCACCCCTAATGATGATACAAAATTACCTTTGTGCAGTAAAATAATACCACAAGTACAAACTTGTTTCACTACGCCAGAAAAGGGATTAAATGACCCACCTTTAATAGCGTTTTTATGTGAAACGCTATTAAAAATGAGGTGGAGGACTTTAGACAGTGCTAGGATACCTTAGACAGCGCTTCCTGCCTATTCTCCTTTTCCCTAATTATTATTCCCCTCCCAGTAAATGTAACTCCCTCGCGCGCTCTCGTATAAAACACTCTACTGTTCATTCCCTCCTCTGCGACCTAAGTTCAAAAGCTCGCATCCTCTCCCAAGCACCACTCTCACTCACCACTGCCACCGCAAGGACCACCTCGAGGACCACCACAACCCTCTCAAACCCTAAGCTCACTTGCATTATTCGTGCAGCCTTCTCTTCACCCAATGCGAGGACCACTGCTCTCTGCCCTGCAAGCCCTTCCCTTCACTTCAAGCTCCCAGGTAACACTTCTATCTATGCACATCCTTTGGAATCCTCTAAGATTTGCTTTGTGGGGGGTTTATTTTTAACTTAGGATTTGTTGTATTGGAGGCAAAGTTAAGGAGCTTGCCTTCTTAAGAGTTTGACCTTGGTATTCCAGGTTATATTTTGTCATATAATCAATTAATAATTGCTTAAAAGCAGTCAAGGAAAGGAAGGTTTGGGGATTGATATACATAGGTAGGTATATGAGGAACTATGACAACTTTGCAATATAGGCTTTCAAATTGTGAGGATGAGAAAATATTATAGTGTTGGACTACTTTCATTAATTTTGAATATTTGAAAGCCTATCCTTTGTTCCTCAGTGAATGATGCTATTATATTATTATGTAGTATTATTCCATCAGGTGAATGCCTATCCTTTGTCACAGATGCTATGCATATTCCCCTGTGACTTTAGGATAGGCATTCACCAGATGGAATAATACTACATAATAATGACTATTCCAACTGTATTATGTAGTATTATTCCATTAGGTGAATGCCTATCCTTTGTCACAACAACTGTGATATATTTTCTTGTGACTTTCACTCTGATACTTTCTATTCCCCTGGCTTGTATTTAATCATTTAGTTGTAGCATTAGACATTTTTATTTTAGCATCGGTATACACTTGCATTAACCTTAGTTTCCTATTCAAGAACGATTTGTGTATTGTTTTTGGCACAATATACAAGTTGTTCTTGAATTGTCTAAAGTGGACAGTATAAGATTGTAACTTCGCATTCAATCCATATTATTGTATGTCTTAATTACGTCGTGGTCTAAGAATGTAATTGGTTTGTATTTTCTCATTGTTCTTTGGGTACATACCTAATTTGGGTCATAATACCACCTAAATTAAGTTGTGTACTTGGAGAACTAAGGAGAAATGCTGCTAAATTTTTCTTAGAATAAGAAGTAATTAGGATATACAATAATATAATGCGAAATTTATAATCTTGGATAGGATAGAAACCCCACCCTATAGTATGAAGTAGACATATGCATCATGCATGCATGTAGTATTCATTGAATGACGTCAACCTCTCTAAACTTATGGTAGATCGGGAAAATATGGATCAGAAGTGGATGTCTACCAATCGTATGTCGAACGAATATAAGGACGAGGTACAAGATTTTATTAGGTTTGCAGTTAGGCATGCAGAAAACGATAGTAGAATCGTATGTCCTTGTTTAAGTTGTTGTTATACAAGACGAGTTAATGTAGCTGAGTTGGAAGGACATTTAGTGTGCTATGGAATTGATCAAAGTTATACCTGTTGGACAAAGCATGGTGAGAGGAGAGATGAATCTAGTGATATGGGGAATAATGAGAGATATATGTTAGATGATACCGGTACAAATACATTTGTGGGCAACCGTTTTGAGGAGATGGCACACGCGGTTGAAGAAGATATCCGTGATTGTCCTCAAATGTTTGAGAAGTTGATAAGTGATGTCGAGAAACCGTTGTATGAGGGTTGTACTAAATTCACAAGATTGTCGGTAATGCTAAAGTTGTATAACTTGAAATCGAGCAATGGATGGACTGATAAGATCTTTACGACTTACACTATTGAAAGATATGTTGCCGAAGGATAATGTGCTTCCTAGTTGGACATATGAGGCTAAATAAATGTTACGCTCTATTGGCATGAGCTATGAGAGGATACACGCTTGTCCTAACGATTGCATTTTATTTCGGAAGGACTATGAAAAGTTACAGACGTGTCCTAAGTGTAATGCCTCATGGTATAAGAAGAAAGAATCAGCTCTAAAGAAGGTTCTGTGATATTTTCCCATTAGTCCCAGATTTAGGCGCATGTACCGTAGTTCAGAAGATGCAAGACACTTGACATGGCATGAGGATGAAAGGATTAAAGATGGCAAACTGCGGCACCCGGCAAATTCTCCTCAATGGAAAATAATTGATCATGATTATCCTGATTTCAGGCAAGAACCAAGAAACCTACGACTTGCATTGTCTATTGACGGATTTAACCTGCATGCTGTTCAGAGTAGCTCTCACGATACATGGCCTATGATTTTGGTGATTTATAACCTACCTCCATGGCAATGCATGAAGCGCAAATAGATTTTGTTGTCTTTGTTAATTTCTGGGCCAAAACAGCCAGGAAATGATATCGACATATACTTGGCTCCTTTAATTGAAGACTTGAAGCTAATGTGGGAGACAAGTGTAGACGTGTATGATGGGTATAGAGAAGAAAGTTTCACCTTGAAGACTATGATCTTCGGCACAATTAATGATTTTCCGACATACGATAATTTGTCAGGATACAGTACCAAAGGTTAGTGTGCATGCCCTATATGTGAAGATAATACAGATTGGATGAGGTTGGAACATGGTTAAAGGGTTTAAACTCCCATGATTGCCATGTTGTCATGGAGAATTTTCTACCCATCGGTATACGATCCATTTTGCCCAAAAAAGTGCGAGAGACCTTAACTAAACTTTGCTTCTTCTTCAAGGCAATTTGCAGCAGAGTGATTGACCCTGGAAAGTTGCCAGCATTGCAAAAAGAAATTGTTGTGACTTTATGTGAGCTTGAGATGTATTTCCCACCTTCATTCTTTGACATAATGGTTCATCTAACCATTCATCTGGTTAGAGAGACACAATTATGTGGGCCAGCTTATATGAGATGGATGTACCCGTTTGAGCGTTACATGAAGACATTAAAAGGGTATGTGAAAAACCGATCACGACCAGAGGGTTGTATTATTGAGCGGTACATAGTCGAAGAAGCGATTGAATTCTGTATTGAATACCTATCCAATGTTGAATGTTCCGTAGAGCAGCCAATATCTTGTCACAAAGGATGAACCATAGGGCAAGGGATTACTGGAACTGAAATATTGACTATACCAAGGACAGAATGGGAGCAAGCACACTTATATGTTCTTCATAATGCCGATAAGGTTGAGTCATTTGTTGTTAAACACAAGGACATACTAAAGAGTTCTTATCCAAATAAGAATCAAACTTGGTTAACAAGAGAACACAATCGTTGTTTTATAACGTGGCTTAACATATTTCTGCAGAGTTGACTGTAAATCCTACTTCAGTTTCAGAAAGATTAAGAAGGTTAGCAAAATTTTATACAGAATTTTAGTTGGTCCATTCCTCAAGTGCTGGTGACTCAATATCCTACTCTGGTGGATAAAATCTTGCAGACTGTTATCCCTAATTTTTATGCTAAGGATCATCTGATTTGGAGCCTTTCTGTTTCTGGTAATCTTTCCTTCAAGGATGCTTATCACCATTTGTTTCCTCTGCATTCTCCTGTTTCCTAGTTTAAGTTGATATGGAGTGCTGCTATCCCACCATCAAGGTCTTTTTTGATTTGGAGGATCCATCATGGCAGGCTTCCTACTGATGAAAATCTATCTAAGAGAGGTTGCATCACAGTTTCAGTGTGCAATTTGTGTAATGCTGCAGCTGAAACAACTGATCATCTATTTTTCCATTGTAGTTTCTCTAAAGATATTTTGGAATTGGCTCAGCTCTGCTATCAACTTTCCTCTGGATTTGTCTAATTGCTAATCTGTTTTCATATTTTGTAATAGAAGTTGGAGCTCTCAATGTAAGGATGTTCTTCTGGTAGCAATCATTAATGTTTTCTGGTTAATTTGGTTCTGTAGAAATAAGTTGAGATTTGAGGATAAGAAGTTCAATTTTAGATATGTGATTAGCATGTTAATTGCAGCAACCTCTCTTGCTGGCAGATGTTCCAAGGGTCACTCATCTTCTTCTATTCAAGAATTCTCGATTCTTCAGCAGTTTAAGGTTAAAACTCACCATAGTAAGGCCCCAAAAATTAAGCAAGTTGACTAGTTCCCTCCTCCTTGTGGTTGGATCAAATGCAACACTGATGGGGCTGCCAAGGGCTTTCCAGGACACTCAGGTGGTGGTGGTATTTTTAGGGACAAATTAGCAGCTGTTCTTGGTTGTTTCTCATTGTATTTTGGCATTTCAGCCTCTTTTGATGCTGAATTGTTAGCAGCAATGTATGCTATTGAGCTGGTTTTTGAGAAAGGTTGGTTGCATTTATGGTTGGAGTGTGATTCTATTTTGGTGGTCATGGCTTTCTCCTCTATTCATAATGTCCCTTGGAAGTTGAAAACTTGTTGGAGGAATTGTCTTTTGTTGACTAATAGTATGCATTTTAGAGTTTCCCACATCTATAGAGAAGGTAATAAGTGTGCAGATAAACTAGCTAATTACGGAGTTATCTCACACTGTGATTCTTGGTGGAATCTTATTCCACAATTCATTAGGGAGTACTTTTACCATGATAGGTTTGGTCTTCCTAGTTTTAGATTCAAATATTTTTTTCATGGGTTTTGATTGATGTCCACCCATATTTTTTTGTACTCTTTTTCTTTATTATCAATAATATTTTGGTGTACTGCAAATGATTGATAGGGATTGGGGTGCCAATATAGTTGGGATGTCTTTCTCCTATAGTGATGCCTTTGCATGCCAATTTGCTTGAAAAAAACTTAAAAACTGGAAAAAAAAAGATGGTTAGCGAAAGGTCCAACTGTGCATGTTTTCTCTTACACTGGTTATCTGATGAACGGATACACATTCTATAAAAAAGAACAAGATGATCGGAGTACAGTGCAAAATAGCGGGGTGACTCTTGTAGCTCAATCTATGCATTTCTCAAGTGCTAAAGATAGAAACCCCATATACGCAAATATGTCATACTTCGGGGTCATTGAAGGTATATGAGAGTTAGATTACATGATGTTTCGGGTGCCTGTGTTCCAATGTAAGTGGGTTGACAATAATAACGGTGTACAAATGGATGAGTTGGGGTTCATGCGGGTGGATTTCAATAAAGTGGGGTATGAAGATGAACCTTTTATTTTAGCATCGCAAGCTCAATAAGTGTTCTATGTCACCAATCCAGTTGACACAAATTGGTCCATTGTTCTATTGACTAACAAAATGATTCTTAATGAGATTAATGATCAAGCACATGAAGATGCTAATATTGAGGATGATCGTTTCTTCGGGACATCACAATCACTTGAGACTAATCTAACTAGAGAGGATAATATGCATATTAGAAATGATCATGACGAGGGGCTTTGGGTCAATCCATTATTTCATACCAAAAAGAGCGACACAAATCTCAATTCAACGAGGAAAAGGAAAAGAATGACTTAAACATATATGTAGTGATTATGTTTTTTTAATTTCTTGATCAATTAAATTTATATTCATCAATTTCTGTAATTAAACTTGTATGATTGTGTATTGACGTTTTTATTTGTGTGTCTAATTTTGTTACAGGTAAATGGCATCTCCCAGTCATGATAGTGGGGCCGAGCCCAAGAAAAAAATGAGGCATCGTGGATCGACTTTAAGAAGAATATCGTCCGCCAGAGGAGTAGAGGAGTGAGACTTAAGGTAAGATACTTACTAATTAATCTAATTAATTGTTTGATTCTATAGTTTGTTATCTAAATTTATACATTTTATCAAATTTTTTAGGTTTCTCGGAATGTTAAGGGTCAGCCTATTGGTAAAAACGGTAAAGAGTTGGTTAATTACATTTGGGCCTTAGTGCGGTAGACGTTCCCAATTACCAGCGACAATTGGAAGTCCTCAGCTTTGGACGGTTTGGAAGATGACATCTGGCGTGATATACAGGTAAATAAATTAACATTAGTTAGTTATATTGTTTCTTAATTATGTAAACATATTTATATTTTGACATTTTTTTTATTGTCTTTGCAGGCTTGTTTTATTGTTGATGAGGCCTGACGGGACATGATACTTAAGGAAGCCAGAAAATTACACCGCAACTTTAGAAGTAAGTTGAAGAGAGATTGACTGAGAGATGATGATGGGAATGTCAGACAAGAGCCTCCACCAAAATATGCAGAGGTTATACGACCGGAGCATTGGAGAGCCTTTGTAATAAAATGCACGGAAGATGAGGAATTTATGGTATGTACTTACTTTTGTGTAAACTATGCATTGCTACTTACTTCTGTAACCATGCATTAATACTTACTTCTGCGTCTATGTAGTTTATAAGCAGTGAAAATCGGGAGAGAGCGTCATCTCCTCCCTACCTTTACCTTAAAAGGAATGTAGGGTATGCTGGCATTGAGGAAAAAAATGTATGCACAATAAGTTGTTTTATTTAACGCATTTTTTGGTTTATTTCTTAGCATTGATGAATTTCAATTTGTTTGTTCAAATATACAGTTGCTGGAGGCAGGACGGGACCTCGAAACTGAAAGCATTGTACACCATATTTTGTGGCAAGAAGCCCGCATGAATGAGCAAGATGTGATTGCAAATCCCATCTCTAGGCAAGTGGCTGAAAGAATTGTTAGTATCTCATATTAACATTTATATTTGTAATCCTCTTATGATATTTGTGAATAATGTGTAACATCTTTGTGAATAATATTTATGTCTCAGGAGACCCTATCACAGTCTGTATCACAGGGGAGATAATAGATTGCGTTGGTCACCATGACAACCTTGCTAGAGTTATACCCGCTAAAGAGTATCCTGGTTGCTATAGGGGCATGGGATTTGGTCCCTCACAGAAAACTATTCTAGGAGTACAAAAGCGCGCCAAACAAGCAGATGTTAGTGAAGTGGCAGATTTGAGGAGGGTAGTAGCTGATCTATATCAACAAATTCAAGAGTTGAAAACTAGCAAGCAGGACAAGACACCGATGGAGGGGCATGAGCCTAATTTACCTACCCCTACCCCACATAGTGTCAGAGATAGTTGCACTCATGTGCCACCTGAGATAATAATTATTACGTTGTTTTCTTTACTTGTACGTATTGCATTGACAGTTTACATATTAATACTTTGTTTATCATTGGTTTATGGCATCAATCTGTGCAACTTATATTTGTCAAGCCAAACTCATCGCATTGTCGCTAGGGTGATGGTCGAAAACGAATCGGGTGTGATACTGCACAACCGACCATTACCTCCTAGTCATGTGAAAGTTGTAGTTGAGTTTGTTGTTGAGGGTGATGCACCATTGCCTGTACCACTTGAGGGTGCAGATATCATGAGAGTGAAACAGGCAATAGGTACACATGTGGCATGGCCAATCAGCCTCATAGGTGTATGTGACAAGGTATATGTTAATAAATATGATTCATTATCGTATATATGTTTATTAAATTAGGTGGTCACTAACTCATTAATGTATTGCAATGTTTTTTTACTTAGGCACCCTAAAATCCATATCCAAGGGCAAGGGCAAAGCGTTGAGCACACAACTAGCATGAAAGTGACAAAATCCCGGTCTTCCCCTACTATAGCTGGCAAGGAGCATACAAAGGGCTCAATTACATCCCCAGTAAAGAATGGGAGAAAATCTTAGCCCTCCCAACTTTCTAGAGCTCATCAAGCAGATTTTTTAGCATTTTTTAGAGTCTTTATGTTAAAGACTACGAACGTAATTGAGGTACCCTTTGAGCCGGAAATTCTGGGTTCAGAGACCACAGTTTTGCTCAGACCAGATTCTCTGAAGGAATTTCTTCACCATGACAGATTAGGTGTTTCTGTTATTCAAATATATATGAGGTACTACATCAAACTTTAAATTATACGTTTTTTATTCTTTCACATACTTAATTATTGATGTTAGTGTGTTAATCCATTAATTTATATAAATGTTTTAATTTAACATACTTGTATCATGAGATACCTCTCCCAGAAGGACGGACTCAGAGGTTTGTGCTTTTATGCCCGTTCCGAACAGCTATGTTTGCATTTGTAACTGGGCAATCTCAATATATAGTTGATCGCTTGGCATTAGCAAGACCACAGTATGAGACCTTGTTTTTGTCACCTTGCAATGTAGGGTGAGTCATTTAATCCTATATATAAGAATTATCTGCTTATGAAATTATGTGATTACCTGCTGCTTATTTTCTAACTCAACATTTTTGTATGGAGAATAGGGTGTTGCTAGCGATCAATCCCAATGAAGATACTGTGTATTATTTAGATCCCTTGCACACCGATTATAACCTTCACGATAGAATGAAGAATACATACAATCAGCAAGTATATGCATTTATTTTTATATTCATATATGTGAATGATTCAATATATACTTTAACAAAGTTGTTTGATTTTTGCACTTAGGGTATTGCAAATTTACCGTGCCTGCAATGGAGGAGCCAAGCCCCGATCTAAATCCAAAGCTAAATGGATATCGATAGAGGTATATTTATAAAAATTCTTATGAAATTATTTAAATTAAAAATTAAAAAAATTAATTTATTATTTTTTGTTTTAATTATAGTGCCCCCGTCAAGATAACGACATCAACTGTGGGTACTATGTTATGAAGTTTATGAAGGATATCGTCGTTCAGAACCAAATATGAATCCCAATGGCAGTATGTAATTTTAGTTCTAGTTTATATATATAATTTAATTACTCTTACAAAAGTACATTCGAATGTAACTTTTATTCTAACTTGATTTAAGTTTTATTTCGTAGTATTTTCCTGAATATATTTGTGTTAACACCAAAATATAATTGGCTGAATCATGCTTGGGCCACTTGGCCAAAGTGCAAATATTCTCTGATCAGCTGAATTATGATCAGCTGGGTCCAGATCAGCTGAAATAAAATGACAAAATCATGATCGACTAACTCAGAATCAGCTAAATAAAGGATCAGCTGATTGAGATCAATTGAACCAAACATAATGACTCAGTTAAGATGGACAGCTGAGGAGATTTAGCTGATGCAGAATCAGTTAGTGTAAAATCAGCTGAACGTAGCTGTTAAGTCTATATGGGCTTGGAGGCTGTTATTGGGTCTTAATGGGCTCGTGTGGATGTTGATTAAATGGGTCCAAGGCTTTAATAATATTCAGAAAATGAAGAAGTCAATAGAGGTTTTATCCATTTAACCACTTTCCTAGATTTTTGGGATGAAGTTGGAGGTGGTTTTGGAGAGAGAAAAAGAAGATAGAAGCTGATCAGCTGTAATCAAGAGCAGTTTATGAGTTAACCAAGTCAAAAATGTATATGCAACCCCACTCCCTTAAAATTAGGGATATGGAAGACATAGTCAGCTGATAAGACAGTCAGCCGAGGTAGTGGATTTTTGCCCATAACTTAGTTGATTGAGCATATGTGTGAATTTTATGAGTTGACCAAGTCAAGAACGTGCATGAAGGCCTATTTCCTTAAAAATAGGTATGTGGAGAACATGGTCAGCTGATGGGGCAGTTAATAAGTTAGCTGACCAAGTGCTTTTTAGGCTGTAACTTAACCGAGTGGGTAGTTACCTATGTTTTTGTTGTTAGCCATGATCTTATATGATGTAAAATGAGAGTTAGTGGGTTAAGAACGTGGCAAACAGTGTTAGTATAGGTTTCTTAGGTACTCTAAGTCTATAAATACTAGTTGTACAGATTGTTTAATGGACAAACACACTCAATCAATAACATAAGTCTTTATATTTTATCTCTACTTTTCTTTATCGCTTTCCTTTATCATATTTCTTTACTTTATGCAACCTTAGTTTCATAGTTCACCTTCTACACTAGACGCTCTTTGGAGTAGTCTAGGAACCCATAGTTGAGAAATAGAGTCCCTTTCTCAACGTAATCGTCTGAACACAAAAGGGGAATCATTATCAACTATGAGGATTAGCCGACTAAACGGCTAAACACCAAAAAATTTCCCCACGACGATAACAATATGTGACACATACTCTGAGGATCAACTCATTGAACTCAAGGAAGAATGGTATCACTATGTTGTTATGAACTTTATCAATTAAAGGTATATTGGTTATTTTAATGTAAATTTAAGCTGACATAAATTCTATAATGTGTGCTATGTGTTGTAAATTTAAGTTGTGTGTATCTTGTGTAGGGGCAGTAGCAAGCTTAGATATGTGAAGTGCAGAACCTGCAGCTAGCTAGTATAGTGTATAATGTAGTGAAGCTATAGTATGTAGTGTAAAGTGTTGTTAGTGAAGCTATAGTATGTAGTGTAAGTATTGTTAGTTAACCTGGTAGTGTATTGTTAGAAATGTAGTAGAAATTTTAAGAGCAAGCTTTTTTTCGTATATGCAATTAAGTTTGCAACCTTACTTTTGTGTATACTATTATTAAGGTATATAAATTGTACTTAAATGGTTATTTTGGTATATATATGCTGGATTTGATGAGAAATTGTAGCTGGTAATTGCTATATGTTTATTGGTTTTGCTGAGTGCAGGTGGGATAATTGAGAAAACAAGTAAACTTTTAAAAAAAATAAGGGCATAGACAGCGCTTACTTAAAGAAGCACTGACTAAAGTAATCAAAGACAGCGCTTCCTTGAGAAGCGTTGTGTTTGAGGAGGAGCTGTCTTATTAACCCCCAAAGACAACGCTTCCTCAAGGAAGCGCTGTCTAAGGCCATTGTAGACAGCATTTCTGAAACGCTACCTTTGCCTTCCAACCTACCATAGCAATTGCATGGATAGCACCTGAAAGCGCTGTTGTAAGCAAAAAAAATGTTGTGTAATCCTTTTTCTGTTGTAGTGTTTATAACCTCTACCTTCCTAGCTATTAAAAATTTAAGCAAAAAAATATCCGAGTCTCCAAATCACAACCTATCAAATAACCAACAACAATAACCTAAATCAGTCCCTCTATATTAAAAATTAGAATTCTTACTGTTGAACATGAGTCATTTTTCACAATCTCTCTTATCTTCGGTGCGGAAAGTGACATCACCTACATCAAACAATTCTTTTAATAAATTTTTTTTTTTTGTTTTTCAAATGCATTTCTAATTCTTCTAATTAATTGTTATAATTACCAAATTCTTACTTATTTTTTCTATTTAATTCTTTTACTTTTTAGAACAAATATTATAACTACTAATACTTATTTTGAGATTTTTCACATTATTTATCACATCTTAATCAAATGGTTACCTTTTAGAATTAACTCAAATACTAATTATTTGTTATCATATTTTATTCAACTTGTTGCCTTTTAAAATTAACTCAAATAGTAATTATTTTCTATCATATCTTATTTAAATTATTACATTTTAGAATTTAATGTTGTAGGTTTTATAATTTTTTATATAACCTTTTTTAAAAATTAAATATTAATAAATTAGACAGTTCAAATTTATTAGTGCTGTCAAAACGGGTCAATCTGGCTCATCCGGGTTGGCCCACTACGGGTTGGGAGAAATACGGGTCAACCCAACCCAACTCACATTTTGGTGAGTCATAAAATATCCAGCCCGGCCTGGCCCACCACGGGATGGGCGGGTTATGTGGGTTGGCTCACCTATATTTAAAAAAACTACAAAAAAAAAAAGGAAAAACTTAAAAAAAAAAATTAAATAGCTGAATAACTAGTAAATAACTTTTGTGATCATTAGGTAAAAAACATTCTCAGTATACGAAGAACAAGTGGTGATATTGATAGGGTCATAGAGCTAAAGTCTTCTTTGCAATATACAATCACTCGCACACAGACCATTGAGACCAAGGAAGAACAAGTGGGCAGTGGCGGAGAAGTGAGAACAATACCTGGGTGGCGCAGCCGCAGATCGACGCAGTATGTGAGGTGCGGCGGAGGAGATTGACGAGGATAGGACGTGAGAGTGAGATCGATGAGGGGAGGATGTGAGCATGCGGTGCGACAGCGTGCGTGCGATGCGGTGCAGTGCAACAGCGTACGGTGAGGCGCGCCGCGACTGCTGGTCTGTTTCAGAATGGGAAGCAGAAGAAGGGTTGGCTCTTGGCTACGCTGCGAGGAGGGTTCAACAAACTACAAGAAATGAAGAAAGTGAACTAGGGTTAGCTGCAGCTGCGTTTTCTTGGACTGTGTCACGATTAGTTTTTTACTTTTTAAATGTGTCAACCCGCGGGTCAACCCGGCTCACCACGGGTTGAACCCGCTCAACTCGCGGGTTGGGTGGGCCAGGTCAAAATGACACGGGGTTAAAATGAGCCAGGTTTTACACAACCCAACCTACCAGTGAGCCGGGTTGGCTCGCGGGTTCTAACCCACTTTGACAGCTCTAAAATTTATAATATATTGCATGTTTATATTATTTTAAGTTATAATTTATATTAATATTAAAACATTTAATATTAATTGAACAAAAATTAAAAGGAGAATGTTGGCACTCATTAAGGAATATAAAAAGTAAGTTTGTATAGGAAGTTGTGTGTTTGATATATTGGAAAATGATACACTTAATTTTTCAATGAGTAAAGTTTCGATTTGGTCCCTAAAATTGTAACACTGTATCAACCTAGTCCCTGATATTAACGAAATTCCAAAAACGTCCCTGAAGTTGTCAAAAGTTAATCAATATAATCCCCGTCCCAATCAATTTAGTCCTTGACATTATTGCCTTTGAGACTAGATTTATTAACTTTAGAAAACTTCACGGATGTTTTTGGAATTTTCTTTAACCAATACTTTTAGGACACTTGTTAGTAATACTCATATTAAAATGAAAAAAGGATAAACTAATCATTTGGTCCCTATAAGTGACAATGATTTTGAATTTGGTCCCTATATGTGAAAAATTTTTGAAATCAGTCCCTATATTTATAATTATTTTTAATTTGGTCATCACCATTTATTGATATTATACGTTGTTTGTTGGAGTTAAAGTATAGATATCAAATTTAAACTGTTTGCCACATGCTAGGACCGAATTCAAAATGATTGTCACATGCAGGGACCAAATGCAAATTTTGGTTCCTATATTTGATAATCATTTTTCACTTTGATCTTTATATGTGATAACCATTTTGAATTTGATCCTTATACTTTAACTTCAATAAACAGCGTGATAATGCCAATAAACGGCGATGAGCAAATTAAAATAAAAATATTGTACATATAAGGACCGAATTCAATTTTTTTTACATATAAAAATCAAATTCAAAATCAGTGTCAGTGTCACATATAGGGACCAAATGGTTAATTTAAAAAAGGTTTAATTACTCTGCAGGTCCCCAAACTATTTGAGAATTTTTAAATAGGTCCCCAAACCAAAAAAGTTTGTAATTGGATCCCCGAATTTCTAAATATTTTGTAATTGAGTCCTTATACTTTAAACGTTTGTAATCAAGTCCCTAAACTTATAAATATTTTGTAATTAAATCTCTGGGTTAATAGAACAATCGTGTAATTATAGCACCCTATAAATCTTCTTCTACGATTCTTGTCTATCTACTAGATCACTCACAATAGCAAAGGTTTTTAAAATGTCTCCTACCCCAAGCACATAATTACAAATTATTTACAAGTTTAGGGATCCGATTACAAACATTAAAGTATAGGAATCCAATTACAAAATATTTAGAAATTCGGGGAATCAATTACAAAAAAATTTAATTCAGGGACCTATTTAAAATTTCTAAATAGTTTGGGGACTACATAATCAAATAAATAAAAAAGGATGAAATTCATGCATAACTGTTAGTGATATTTCAACCAGTGATTCCGCCTCTCTCGTTTTTCACTGTCACTGACCGGCGACCAACCGGACGACCACCACTCCAGCAGCGACCGCCAGCCCCGCGAGGTTCAGCCACACCAAACTGGCCACCCTCACGATGGCGAGATCCGACCGCCACTGAGATCCGAGGTCCGACGCGACCGCCACCCTCAAGCCCGGCGGCGGTGAGATTTCCTCTTCCTTCCTTCTTTGACGCGTTTGTATACACCGGAGCTCTCATTCTACTAAGTTGGTGTATGACGCATTTCAACTTTTCTTCTTTTTGTGTTTGGCTGGTTTTAATTTTTTGGTTTTAATCTTTGGGGCATGGAAATTGGGCTGTTGACTTAAATTAGGTGGTTGATAAGGACATTGTGTTTTTGTGGTTCAATTTATAGTTGTTTGGGCAAGTGGGTATGTTCTAAACCTTTTTGTACCAGGTTTAGTTCTTATGTTTTTTTGGCAGTCCTTCATTTGGGTGGCTTATATTTTAGCAGGATTCTTCATTCTTATTCATTGCTAATCACTTTCACTTTGTCTATTGTTTCTTAGTATTTTCAATTTTTGTTTAAACACTTTTTTTATTGTTCATAAATTGAAAAGTTGGTATTTATGCCTTACTTAAATATTATTATTATTGTTTTAAAACTTATGGGAAAAATTAATATGAAAACAAACTTAAGTAAATCTCTTATGTAGATTTGTTTTCTTTCAGTTATCTCCATTGAATACAGTGGACTGTCCAGCTGGAAGGAGGTACATATGGAAAGACTAAAGTTTTGAGTTTAAGTCTGAGAATACGTTGATTTGATCTTTTATTTGTTTATGTTATTATAGCATGCAAATTGTCTTTTATGAATGTTTTAAATGATTTCATTCAAAAGCTGAAGCAAAGCACTGGATAATGGCTATGGTGGGTAAGGCAAGAGAAGCCGGGGTTCCATTGATGAAGCTGGTTAGGTTGAGAGGACTTCCTATTTTGCAGCAGTTGCATTTAGAGGAACGGCTGCTTCGAACCAGTTCAGATAATTGGTGCCTTATTAATGATGGAACCAATTCCCCTGCCATTGTAATGGGCTTGTCAGGGTACTTCTTTACATCTTTAGATGGTTCCTATGATTTAGAATCATGATCCAGTTTTTTAATATTCATATACCTTTCTTGTTCCAATTTATTTGGCATAAATATCTGTCTGAAGTTGCTCTTAGAAAACAAGTGTAGATGGAGTCTAAGAATCCGATGCATCTGTGGAAACTGAATAGTTCATGAATTGAAAATGAGTCTAGAAGGAGCATATGAAGCTGATGGACATGTGAAAACTGAAAAGTGTTGAATCCTGTCATATAGTCTAATCTTTTCCTTTAGGTTAAATTTTTTTGCACATCTATGAAATAAGTTATAAGACAACAATCTTTCTTATCCTATTTGTTTTTGTTGCTACTTGCCTGGCCACTTGTTGATTTACTTTATTTGATTTTGCATAATTTGTCCTCCGTTCCTCACTCACACACACACACAGAGTAAGAATAAGCAAGGAAAAAGGACTTAAATTTCAATGTGGAACATTTACATAGGAAACTTTCAGAACTTGTCGAAGTCAATTCTGTGTTGCGAGATCAAATACCCATCATCAGAAGGTTTAGTGGGGGAGGAACTGTTGTTGTTGACCATGGAACTATATTTGTTACTCTGATATGCAATAAAGATGCAGTTTCAAATGTGCAACCCTTTCCCCGCTCCATCATGTCGTGGAGTGGTCTATTATACAGTGAAGTTTTTGAAGGGCTTGCTGGTTTCCGTCTCCGTGAGAATGGTACATTGATTGGGTCCTGTATCAGTATGCTTTTTACAATGTTTCTAGGATGATTGTGTACCTGTTTTTTTTTTTTTTTATGTATTTGGTGCACACGGAAGATTGATAGTATGGAGTTGCTTGAGGGATTTGCATTATTCCATGTTACTGAACAGTGGTTATTAATGAAAAAAGTGAGGCTAAAAAAATTCCATTTTGTTATCTTTTTTTTTCATTTTTCTTCACAAAAAATGAGTTATATGAGCTGAAGCTAGGTTTTAATGTTTAATTCAATGGTGACAATTCTCTTCTAATTCCGATCAAACTTTAATGTATAGAAGGTATGCTAAAAAAGAAACTCCTATGTTTCTGTCTACTTTGTATAGTTTCTTTGGTCACTTTCCATTTTCTCAACAAAAAATGTATGCAGGTGTTACATTTGGAAGCACTTCTTGCTTTTGATTTTGCTCTGAGAAGCAAGTAGACTGATTCCATTGTTTGATTTAAAGTCTCCGTTTGAATTTCAACATCTGTTTCATGAAACTTATAATAAATTTCTGATTGGAATCGTATTTCCTTATGCTCAGATTATGTGTTTGGTGATCACAAGTTTGGTGGTAATGCTCAATCTATAACCAAGCACCGGTGGGTACACCACACATCTTTTTTATGGGATTATGATGTTAAGAACATGTCCTATCTCAAGTTACCTGCAAAGGCTCCAAAATACCGATCAGTAAGCTTATAGTTTCATGTTCTTTTCTCTTCACTGGAGTTGTTGATATGCTTTGTGCTCTGTATCTTTCTTTTTTTGTTGAGTTGATATGCTGTATGGCTATGCACCCATATATTTTATGGGATTACAAGGTTGTTGTCACACACTTTTGTTTCAGGTTACTTGATGAATAATTTATGTTTTAAACATGTTCTAGACCGAAGCCAAAGGCTAATACGTACATTTTAAAAAGTTAGAAACAAGGAATGATAATATGGCGTGATGTTCTGATGTTATAAACTTCTATCTGATGATACAAAATTGCCTCTGTAATCTAATAATACCATAAATATGTGGCTTGTTTATAACCTCCACCTTCCTAGCATATTAAAAACTTTAATCAAATTACTCTTTCCTACCTTGTATTTTGTGTTTACATATAATGAGAATAATTTCTGCTCTGACTGGTTTTAGGTGAATAAAGTCAAACTTCTTTCTTTTTGCGTTCTGATAAAAAAAAACTTCTTTCTTTTAGGTGAATAAAGTCAAACTTGTTTCATTTTGGGTACATTAAGTCAAACTCAAACTACTTTAGTTTACGTCTTTAGTGACATTTAGCTCAAAGCAGGAGTCCATTGCAATGAGTGGCAAACTTTACCTTTTTTCTGCTTTTCTTGCGTGTTTGGATGTGTGTGTTTTTCTCCTCAGATGTCATCAAACTTACATGTTTTATGTTGATTTGAGCTTCAATTGTATATCAATCCGTGTTCACATTTGATTGCTATGGTGCAGACGAGAGGGCACCTGGATTTTGTTTGTCGAATGAAGGATTATTTACCAAGATCAGAATTTATACAGAGAACTATTGAGGCAATTGGGGCCCAATTTTCTGTGAAATCCATTGACTTGGAGTCCATAGACGTTCCCTCCACTTCTGAATTTGTCCATACCACTAGGCTTCTCACAGAGCAGGAAATTCAGGAAGCCTGTACTATTCAAACTTGAAACATAGTTACAAAGGTACTGACAATAAATTATAAGGTAAGAGATAATTCATCAAGTGGGGAATTGAGGATGCTGCTGTGGACCTTGCTTTCCCAAGTTGAGTGCTGAACTGCTGATGAATTTGGACTGCGATGTTCTAAATTTGTTGTCTAATTAATTTCTGTTGACCATAATTTCTGCTCACCAAATTGTCTTTTGCTTTTGGTAGAATTTTTTTATCCTTTTAGAGGTAGATGTTGTCTTTATCTTATTTTTAATTTTGAACTATTTTTTTTTTCGATAACTATTTTCCTGTAAAAATTTGTCCTTATTCATTTTGTTGTTGTTATATAGTTATAATTGTTGTGCTGATCTTACTTGAGTTAATTCCTTTTACCCTACAACTTTTGGATTTGGCAATGTTCAAATCCAAATATCTGTTTTAGTGCGGAATCATGCCCCGGGCGGATAAATTGGCAATTGTGATTCGAGGGTAGGCCGAAATTTTCCTCATTTATGAGATTGATGAAGGCACTTTTTTAGATCCAATATTTTTATGAGAACATAACTCTTTAACATTTTCTTAGTCTTGTCGGTGGCGAAGGAAGTCTCTTACCCCACCTTGTATATCATTTTCTAATGTTCTTTAAAAACTTTTTTTAGAAAAAAATAAAAAAAATGTATAGTAAAGACCCAAATTGATCCCTGATAAAAAAATAACGTGACATTTCGGTCATTGACAGAATGAAAATAATGATTTTATCTTCAAGGATATAAAATACGAGTCAAATTAGTCCTTTTTAGGGATATTTTAGTCCATATTAGGGATTATTTTGACCCGCAATTTATATTTTTGAGAATCAAATTAGTATTTTTCATTTATCAAGAACAAAATGTTACTGTGTATTTTTGTCAAGGATCAATTTGCGCCTTTAATCGAAAATTTATTTTTACTGAATGGGGATAAAATAGTACATAAGGTGGGTGGGAAAGTGTGACCCGGCAGAGAATTATGTTTGACCTTGTGCTAGTAAAATAATAGTCACAAATCTGTGCCACATTGCAGATTACATAAAAGAGTTTAAATTACGGTCAGTGTAAAATTTTTTTATACTGTCAATCAATCAGAATTCATGGGATGGATGACTTTTAAGGTAATTAGGATGAGAGATAAATATTTTTAATGATGTGTCAATTTATGATTGATTGACAGGGTAAAAAATCTTTAAACTAACTGTATCAGTTGAACAAAAAAAATCATATCCTTTGTTATATTTTTTTAGGTCATGTGCTTTGTTATTACAATTTAAAAGCTTTGTGAGATATGTAAACTATAGGTTAGTTATAAGGTAATTATACAATGATGTTATTAAGTGGCTTCAAACTCACGAGGGCTGAATTGAGTTACATGAACTTTGATAACTCTCCTCCCTTGTTTTTGCAAATCAGATTTTGAATGTACAAGTACAAGAAGATAATGTAAGCCTATATGAGTAGTTAATGGACATAAATGATAAGACAAATATTTATCTTGATTTGATCACAACCACGGTGATTTACGATCAATCCCCACAAACATTTATGAGATTTTTATTACATAGTCAAACTTACAACAAGTGCTTGAGAAATCTTTACAAGACTTGAAAACTCGTCATTCCGGATACCCTCCCCTTGTGCAAGAGTTTTCAAATCTTACAGAAACCTCACCCTTATAATTGGAGAGATAATTCATCCTTTCAACGACTCAAGGGATACCTCACCCATAATCCCTAGAGGTATACCTCACCCACTTTACAATAGGTTTTTTAGCTAATAGAGTATGAACGATGAAAAACTCAAAGCAGAAATATTACAACTTGAAGCATAATGGAAGTAGTGGTATGATTATTCGTTTAGCATTTGTCTCCTTTTCAGCTCGGATCTTCTTTTCTTCTTTGCTATTCTTCTCCTTATATACTTGATCCCATCATATCGTTGAATCGTTGATCGTTTGAATTTCTCTTCCGTCAACATCTTCATCCTTTTGAAAAAAGTTGTTTTGTAATAGCATTGAATGCTTTTGTAATAATATGATCTTGAATAATGTGATCTTGAAAACTATACTATGATCTTGAATAATTTGCTAGTTCTAGTAAACTTGAAAGCTTGAAATGTGATAAAGATCTACATGAAATTCAAAGAAAACTAAGATTTATTAGTTCAAATGTCTAGAATGTGTTACTAAGATTTATTAGTTCAAATGTCTAGAATGAACACATTCTAGATGTTCTTCATGTTCATGAGTGTTCTTGCACAAGAACACCAAAATTTGGGTCTTTGATCCAAATATTAGGTGTTTTTGAAAATTAAATGGAAAAGGAAATAAAAATAGGCCATCATTGCTAAATACCTAGGTCAAGTGCATGTTGGACACATGGCACACCTATATTCTTGCATGGAAGACACATCGCAAGCTAGTGTATAGGTCATGATGACTTTAGATGTGAAATGATGACAAGAATCTTGAAAAGATCTTGAAAAGATTTTCAGAGATTTGGATAATCATGAAGATTCTCTAAAATCTTCACATAATGATAACAAACAATTAAATAATTAGATAATTAAATCAGAAATTAATTTATTAACTAATTGAAAATTCAAAATTCAATAAATAATAATTAATTCATAAATAAATAAATAATAATTATTAATCAATTAAATAATAAATAAATACACTTAGGCGAATACGGGAACAGTCGACGAAACAAGTCTAGAATCGATGGTTGAGCAACGAGTGTTTAGCATGTCTTGTTATGATCCTTGTGAATGGATGAATTGTTGTGCAAGATTGGAAATTGATTTTGACTTCGTCAAATGATTCTTGATATATGAGAATGAACAAATACCATGATGTTTTGATGGATATATGACACAAGTGCTTAGAATGAAGCATGAATGAGGTGTTGACCTGAAACGATAGTAATCCTACATGAACATGCTAATATGAAATAAGAATGATGCTTGTGATTGATGTAATCATGATTCATTTTTATAAGATATAATGTGATGTGATGCATGACATGTTGTGATGACCGAGTGATATTAAGATGTTGATGGCGATGAGAAAATGAGAATGAGAATGAATGGTGCCACGCTTGTGTGAGATTGCCATGAGAACATTGTGTATTGGTTATGCATGCATAAATGAATCATGATATATGGGTTTTTTCGGGGAGATACTTTGGTGCACGATATTGGTTTGTGTAACACCCCACTTTAGGGGTCACATTTATTTAACACAAGACAAAGTAAAACGCGGAATTTATTAAGACCATACCATAAATATGGATTTTTCTTTTCAAGGTCTGGAAAACATTTGTGTATATATATATATATATATATATCCACATGCAGTGACAAAATGAACAAAAGTTTTTCATTATATCAACATAGTTTCCGATCCAGCCAACTACAACTGAAAGATAATACAACAGTATTATATGTGAAACAATCCTAACTACAGGAGACGCAGCTCCACAAAAGAAAGGGGAAAGGGGTACAACATATATGTAGAGACATAGGGAGACTGGCCATAACAAAACATTGTACTACTCGTCGGAGTAGCACTCCTCCAGGTTCTTCTCCTTGTCCTCCTCCATGGCCTCCACCCCAGACTCCTCAGCAGACTCCAAAGATTGCATATCATGCCCACTTATAATCTGTTCCGCATACCTCAGTAACTCCTCATCGATCCTCAACCACCGTACGTCTGACTCGTACTAGCGCCAGCTGCCTCAGGTCCAACCTCTGACATATACTCAGGGACCTCCTTCTCATCCATCTGATCATCATTCGATGAGAGGTAGACAAGTGGAGTGGAAAAGAATATCCTAGCATGGGCTGGTATGCTCTTACAAGCAATCACCCTCATGTTTGCTCATCGGCGAGGAACATGGGGGTTTAACTCGGATGGCACGAAGGCAGGTCCCGGGAATGGGACCGCGGAAACTGATGGACCGACAGAAGATGGTGGTAAGGCGAAAGCAGACAATGTTGTAGATGGTGGTGGCAGAGAGGTAGGATCCACGTAGACATCCCTAGGCTCCTCTGGCTGTGATGCAGGCTGGACTCACGTCACACGGGGCTAGTCAGCAGGGGGTGGGGATGGCTGGGTCACTCCTGAACTGCACTTTCCACTAATGCGTAGCATACAGACTCACTCCATCAGGGACATCATCAAGTAGGGTGACCCCCTTCGGATGGTGAAACTCACAGCTCCAGTATATGTGTGACGCCCATCCGGGTGAATCGTCCATGCGTCATCCCCGTCGTGTAGTACAAGACCCAATGATTAGAGGGGAAGATGGGTTGCTCGCCATGACTACTTGCGTGAACATGACGAAACACGCAAGCAACGTAACAATAAAAGTAATGAGGTGAGATGCCGCACATCGCACAACCAGAAAAAACATGATAAAAGCCACACACAAAACCAAACAACATGTAGTACATAAGCATTCACAGTGTAATAATTCAACTTATAACATCACAGTTAATACATAATGAACAACAATGAGAGTCATTTATCATCTCAAGTATGCAATGGCATAATATGCAATGTGACTCAGACCCCAACTTCATGAAGCTAAACATAACTGGAGTGAGTGACTGGGGGAACATTGCCTGCGTTATCTCAGCCCCACAAGTGCTTTCCCAACAAGATCACGAATTCGCTTCAACGGCTCACGCCAGATGTTCTTTACCCAAATCATGAGTTGTTATGCGTCCAGTCAGGACGTCAATGTTTTTCGACAGGTACCCACGACATAGAGGAGCTATTCTTTGGCCATATGTGGTCATCCCAACCCCAACGTTCTCAAGATCTCCAAGATCGTCACCTCCAACAATCGCACCCGTATAAAGGTGTACGCTTAACTCCCGGGCACAACACCTGACTTATACACAAATGTGTATGCATGTCAAGGTAATAACAACAATAGTAATAACATCATTACTATATCACAACGATTATCCTCTTGAAACATAGTAACCAAGGTACTGACAATAAATTATAAGGTAAGAGAGAATTCATCAAGTGGGGAATTGAGGATGCTGCTGTGGACCTTGCTTTCCCAAGTTGAGTGCTGAACTGCTGATGAATTTGGACTGCTATGTTCTAAATTTGTTGTCTAATTTTTGTTGACCATGATTTCTGCTCACCAAATTGTCTTTTGCTTTTGCTAGAATTTTTTTTATCCTTTCAGTGGTAGATATTGTCTCTATCTTATTTTTAATTTTGAACTATTTTTTTTTCGATAACTATTTTCCTGTAAAATTTTGTCCTTATTCATTTTGTTGTTGTTATATGGTTATAATTGTTGTGCTGATCTTACTTGAGTTAATTCCTTTTACCCTACAACTTTTGGATTTGGCAATGTTCAAATCCAAATATCTATTTTAGTGCGGAATCATGCCCCGGGCTGATAAATTGGCAATTGTGATTCGAGGGTAGGCCGAAATTTTCCTCATTTATGAGATTGATGAAGGCACTTTTTTAGATCCAATATTTTTCGAGAACATAACTCTTTAACATTTTCTTAGTCTTGTCGGTGGCGAAGGAAGTCTCTTACCCCACCTGCGTATCATTTTCTAATGTTCTTTAAAAACTTTTTTTAGAAAAAAAATAAAAAAAATGTATAGTAAAGACCCAAATTGATCCCTGATAAAAAAATAACGTGACATTTCGGTCATTGAGAGATTGAAAATAATAATTTGATCTTCAAGGATATAAATTACGAGTTAAATTAGTCCTTTTTAGGGATATTTTAGTCCATATTAGGGATTATTTTGACCCGCAATTTATATTTTTGAGAACCAAATTAGTATTTTACATTTATCAAGAACAAAATGTTACTGTGTGTTTTTGTCAAGGACCAATTTGCGGCTTTAATCAAAAATTTATTTTTACTGAATGGGGATAAAATAGTACACAAGGTGGGTGGGAAAGTGTGACCCGGCAGAGAATTATGTTTGACCTTGTGCTAGTAAAATAATAGTCACAAATCTGGTCCACATCGCAGATTACATAAAAGAGTTTAAATTACGGTCAGTGTAAAGTTTTTTTATACTGTCAATCAATCAGAATTCATGGGATGGATGACTTTTAAGGTAATTAGGATGAGAGATAAATATTTTTGATGATGTGTCAATTTATGATTGATTGACAGGATAAAAAATCTTTAAACTAACTGTATCAGTTAAACAAAAAAAAATCATATACTTTGTTATATTTTTTTAGGTCATGTGCTTTGTTATTACAATTTAAAAGCTTTGTGAGATATGTAAACTATAGGTTAGTTGTAAGGTAATTATACAATTATGTTATTAAGTGGCTTCAAACTCACGAGGGCTGAATTGAGTTACATGAACTTTGATAACTCTCCTCCCTTGTTTTTGCAAATCAGATTTTGAATGTACAAGTACAAGAACATAATGTAAGCCTATATGAGTAGTTAATGGACATAAATGATAAGACAAATATTTATCTTGATTTGATCACAACCACTGTGATTTACGATCAATCCCCATAAACATTTATGAGATTTTCATTACATAGTCAAACTTACAACAAGTGCTTGAGAAATCTTTACAAAACTTGAAAACTCGTCATTCCGGATACCCTCTCCTTCTGCAAGAGTTTCCAAATCTTACAGAAACCTCACCCTTATAACTCGAGAGATAATTCACCCTTTCAACAACTCAAGGGATACCTCACCCATAATCCCTAGAGGTATAACTCACCCACTTTACAATAGGTTTTTTAGCTAATAGAGTATGAACGATGAAAAACTCAAAGCAGAAATATTACAACTTGAAGCATAATGGAAGTAGTGGTATGATTATTCGTTTAGAATTTCTCTCCTTTTCAGCTCGGTTCTTCTTTTCTTCTTTGCTATTCTTCTCCTTATATACTTGATCCCATCATATCGTTGAATCGTTGATCGTTTGAATTTCTCTTCCGTCAACAACATCTTCATCCTTTTGACAAAAGTTGTTTTGTAATAGCATTCAATGCTTTTGTAATAATATGATCTTGAATAATGTGATCTTGAAAACTATACTATGATCTTGAATAATGTGCTAGTTCTAGTAAACTTGAAAGCTTGAAATGTGATAAAGATCTACATGAAATTCAAAGAAAACAAAGATTTATTAGTTCAAATGTGTAGAATGAACACATTCTAGGTATTCTTCATGTTCATGAGTGTTCTTGAACAAGAACACCAAAATTTGGGTCTTTGATCCAAATATTAGGTGTTTTTGAAAATTAAATGGAAAAGGAAATAAAAATAGGCCATCATTGCTAAATACCTAGGTCAAGTGCATGTTGAAACATGGCACACCTATATTCTTGCATGGAAGACACATGGCAAGCTAGTGTATAGGTCATGATGACTTTAGATGTGAAATGATGACAAGAATCTTGAAAAGATCTTGAAAAGATTTTCGGAGAATTGGATAATCATGAAGATTCTCTAAAATCTTCACATAATTATAACAAACAATTAAATAATTAGATAATTAAATCAGAAATTTATTTATTAATTAATTGAAAATTGAAAATTCAATAAATAATAATTAATTTATTATTAAATAATAATTATTAATCACTTAAATAATAAATAAATACATTTAGGCGAATACGGGAACAGTCGGCGAAACAAGTCTAGAATCGATGGTTGAGCAACGAGTGTTTAGCATGTCTTGTTATGATCCTTGAGAATGGATGAATTGTTGTGCAAGATTGGAAATTGGTTTTGACTTGGTCAAATGATTCTTGATATATGAGAATGAACAAATACCATGATGTTTTGATGGATATATGACACAAATGCTTAGATTGAAGCATGTATGAGGTGTTGACCTGAAACGATTGTAATCATACATGAACATGCTAATATGAAATAAGTAAGATGCTTGTGATTGATGCAATCATGATTCATTTTTATAAGATATAATGTGTTGTTATGCATGACATGTTGTGATGACCGAGTGATATTAAGATGTTGATGGCGATGAGAAAATGAGAATGAAAATGAATGGTGCCACGCTTGTGTGAGATTGCCATGAGAACATTGTGTATTGGTCATGCATGCATAAATGAATCATGATATATGGGTTTTTTCGGGGAGATACTTTGGTGCACGATATTGGTTTGTGTAACACCCCACTTTAGGGGTCACATTTATTTAACACAAGACAAAGTAAAACGCGGAATTTTTTAAGACCATGCCATAAATATGGATTTTCCTTTTTCTTTTCAAGGTTTGGAAAACATTTGTATATATATATATCCACATGTAGTGACAAAATGAACAAAAGTTTTTCATTATATCAACATAGTTTCCGATCCAACCAACTACAACTGAAAGATAATACAATAGCATGATAAGAGAAACAATCCTAACTACAGGAGACGCAGCTCCACAAAAGAAAGGGGAAAGAGGTACAACATATATGTAGAGACACAGGAGACATTAGAGACTAGCCATAACAAAACACTGCACTACTCGTCGGAGTACTACTCCTCCGGGTTCTCCTCTTTGTCCTCCTCCATGGCCTCCACCCAGACTCCTTAGCAGACTCCAAAGATTGCATATCATGCCCACTCATAATCTGCTCCACATACCTCAGTAACTCCTCATCAGTCCTCAACCACCACGCGTCTGCTCGTACTAGCGGGAGCTGCCTCAAGTGCAACCTCCGACACATAATCCTCCTCCTCCTCCTTATCCATCTGATCATCATCCGATGAGAGGTAGACAAGTGGAGTGGAAAAGAATATCCTAGCATGGGCTGGTGTGCTCTTACAAGCAGTCACCCTCATGTTTGCTCGTCGGCGAGGAACATGGGGGTTTAACTCGGATGGCATGAAGGCAGGTCCTGGGGGTGGGACCGTGGAAATTGATGGACTAACAGAAGATGGTGGTAAAGCGGAAGTAGACAATGCTGTAGATGGTGGTGGCAGAGAGGTAGGATCCACGTAGTCATCCCTAGGATCCTCTGGCTATGATGCAAGCTGGACTCACGTCACACGGGGTTGGTTAGCAGGGGGTGGTGGTGGCTGGGTCACTCCTGAGCTGTCCTCTCCACTGATGCGTAGCGTACAAACTCACTCCATCAGGTACATCATCGAGTAGGGTAACTCCCTCCGGCTGGTGAAACTCACAGCTCCAGTATATGTGTGACGCCCGTTCGGGTGAATCGTCCATGCGTCATCCCCGTCGTGTAGTACAAGATCCATGATTAGAGGGGAAGATGGGTTGCTCGCCATGACTACTTGCATGAACAAGATGAAACACGCAAGCAGCGTAACAATAAAAGTAATGAGGTGAGATCCCGCACATCGCACAACCAGAATAGCAATGATAAAATCCACACACAAAACCAAACAACGTGTAGTACATAAGCATTCACAGTGTAATAATTCAACTTATAACATCACAGTTAATACAGAATGAACAACAATGAGAGTCATTTATCATCTCAAGTATACAATGACATAATATGCAATGTGACTCAGACCTTTACTTCGTGAAGCTAAACATAACTGGAGTGAGTGACTGGGAGAACATTGTCTGCATTATCTCAGCCCCACAAGTGCTTTCCCAACAAGATCGCGAATTCGCCTCAACGGCTCACGCCAGATGTTCTTTACCTAAATCATGATTTGTCAGGCGTCTAGTCAGGACGTCAGTGTTTTTCGACAGGTACCCACAACATAGAGGAGCTACTCTTTGGTCATATGTGGTCATCCCAGCCCCAACGTCCTCAAGATCTCCAAGATCGTCACCTCCAACAATCGCACCCGTACAAAGGTGTATACTTAACTCCCGGGCACAACTCCCGACTTATGCACAGATGCGTATGCATGTCAAGGTAATAACAACAATAGTAATAACATAATTACTATATCACAATGTTTATCCTCTTGATAAACCACAGGGTACCCCCACGGGATTCACTTTCACACGACTTGCCATCAGTCGTCCGTCCTTGGTTCCGTTCCTTGCGTGATTGTACCACTTCGTCATTTGAAAACGATATTCAAGTTTTATGATATTGTATTCCATGTCCTAAGTGTATTATGGAATTTTGAATCTACAAGGATTCCTTCATAATGTCTTCTCACTTATCTATCAAAGGAGTTATTAATTATTTTGTATAAGTAATTCTTTGTTATTAAGCATTATGGATTCCTTAGATGACCTAGACCATCAAGGGTGTGAGACATGGTTTTCCATGACCACAAATTATGGGTACATATCTTGTTATTTACTCTATGTGATTCAATTATAGAATCCATTTAGTTTCCTTAGGATATAATACGCGTTTACGCTACTATAGAAAAATCCTTAAAATCCTTTCCTTGGAGGTAAAGTAGTTCATGTAATCCTTTTTTTCAAGATAGCTGGGAAACTATATACATACATACATAAGGTATCTAAAAACCCCAAGATACGTAATGTCTTGCCTTTTTCTTGATTTAGTGTAAAACTTCTCTTAACAATTTCTATTTCTTTTACTTAGCGTAAAAAGGAAAATATATCTTACTTTTAGTCCCATTTGTTAATTCAAATGAAACTATATCTCATTTATTTTGTAAGATTCGATATTAGTAATAGTAGTGTAAAAGACTCATTGTCCAAAAGAACACTTACATAAATCCTCATTTATTTTAAAATAGGTTTACTAACCATAAAACTTATGGACTATCTAAAAAACTCTTTGTTCTTGAAAACCTTTTCCCTTAAAACAACATGTTAGAATAGGTGAAAGATCATCATTAATTTTTTCTACTTTTAGAATATCTTCCATTTTACTCAAAGTACTCATTTTTCAAAACTTGGTCCTTTGGAACCAAAACTTTATTTCTTTAGAAAACCTTTGTAATTTCTATTCCTTCTATACCTTATCATGGATACATTAAACCCCTTAACTTCACCATTTTAAGTTCTTAACCCTATTAACATGTCTTGTCCGAATGCTCCCATGGAAGTAAGATAGGTCTTTTTATTTTGTTTTGTCTTCTTGGAACCATTTAAGTCCATTAACTCATTACTTGAGCTTAGAAGCTTTGGCTAGCTTCCCCCATTGTTAGTGACAAGTCTGAACCACCCATGGGAATTTCAACAAGAAATATGCCATCCAACAATAACAAAAAATAGCTAGAAAATCATTCTAACATAAGCACTTCATCAAGACATCTTAGAACATAAACAAGGTCATCATTCAAAAATCCTATCCTTAGATCTTAAATCTAAGAATAGTTTTTCACTATGCCAAAATCATTTTCATCACTAACACAAACACAATAATAACAAACAAACACCATAATATACAAACCATCACAATAAAGTAAATAACTTTTCAAGAAAACCCTAGATCTAGGGTTTCCCACAACAACTAGAAGGCCTTTATTACCACCATTAAGGTGTGATATGGTTCACTACATCATCACCTCTTGAAGCCTCTATGAAGAGAATGAATGAAAACTTGTTCTCCAAAAGTCAAGTGAAAACCATGACCCTAGATGGATAGGAACAAGACCAATAAGTTTGATTTTCATCAACATGAACAAGGTAGAACAGAGATACTTTAAAGATTAAGAATGTAGAAGGAATAAAGTCATAAAATTACTCTTTAGAAAAGGTCTAGGACAACTACAAGAAGCTTGAAGTGTTCTTGAAGATCTTTGGTTAACTTGATGAAAATAACTTCAAATGAAGAAATTCAAAAAATGAAAGTTGTTTAGATGATGGAGAGGATCAAGAAAATGTAGTTAGAATTATGAAATAAAATGAGTAGGAATACTCACCAATGTTGGCCGAAACTAGAGAGAAAAGAGAGAGAAGAGAGAAAACTTGGAAGCTTTAGGTTTTTGTGTTTAGTGTTAAATGAATGGAATAATAATTTTTGGGTGTTTCAACCCCTAAATGACCGAACCTCTCTCCCTCTTGGACTCCACATTTTTATTCAAAGTTGCTCATAAAATGGTGTAAGACGTTGGAGGGTTATGATGTAAAGAGATGGTGTGTTGTTGCATGGATAAAACTTAAGGACATTATTAACCATTTAAGATTAGATTGCTTTTTCCATTAAAGGCATGACATAACACATTTCTTGAAGGATGATAAAGGAAAATTTTGTCCTCTTCCAAGGTTGCTTGGCCAAACCCCCCACCATGTAACTAGGTGGTTACATTTTCATTTTGGTTAGGAATTTGGTACTTAGGATTTTTACCAAAAATGGATAATCGGTTTTTACTATTTTTGGTGAATTTTTGAATTTCATGGAAACTAATTCTATTCAATAGAAATAATTAGGATGGTAATGGAAAATGTAATTCAATATTACATCTTACTTCATTTCCCGATTCCCGGTCTCGGACACGCGAAACGAGAAATTATCTGTTACCGGTTAAAATAAAACTTTTAACGGTTTCGTCTCAACACGACAAAAGGAAAACTTATTAAGGCGATCACATAGAGTTTTCATACTCAACAAAGGATCATTCACACACTTCACAAAGTCATACATAACTCATAAGGAAAGAAATCACATTGTCAAGGTGATTACAAACTAATCCAGAAAACAGGGGTGTTATAATTTGAGTGGAACCCAAAGTGTTCTTGAGGTTGACTACTGTGAGGGTCACATGTAATCTCTGTAGAAGGGATGCATCTCTTCAAGGCATGTGAACCGTACACATGCGAAACCAACCTGATAGAGCTGACCAAATGACGGGCGGGAGAGTATACCGTTATTGACATTGATATTGGTATTGATGATTATGGTGGCACCCAGTACATGTACTCTCGATCTTGAATACTACTTAGAGAACAAAAAGTCTCCATGGAGCAGGATGATGAGACTGGCCCACATGACATTGCATTTCCTTTTGTGTTGCATTTTTTATACTCAACCCTTGGCTAATGGACGTGATATGAACTTTTAACCTTGTGATGTGAATGGTGTTCTTGTGACTTATTGATGAATTTGGATGGAAGCTTTTCACATGTCTTATAATTGTGTTGATTATCCTGAGTTGCTCTACAAGAGGTATTTCTTGTTAATCTTGAAATGGTTATGTGAATTTATTGATGACACATTTTTTTTTTTTTGCATGATAACTACTCTACTATTTATAAGATATGTACTGCATCCACATATATGTATACTGTTTGTGTATGTGAAAAGGATTCTTCAAAGATAAAATGTTTCTTCAAAGACAAAATATGGTTACATAAAAATTGTCTTCCTCTCATCGTTACTTGTCATGTTTAATTATAAATTGATGTAAGCTAAATTTATTTTCATTTATTAATGTTCATATCCTTCCAAGGATTCTATGAATACATACTTATTATTTTTCAGTACTTTGCACCCAACGGTTCTTATGGTAAATGTAGAAGCAAAATGAGTTATTGCTTTAGGAATTATTACATAATCATATTTCTTTTCTAAATTGATTTAAATTATTACAAATATTCATACGGGTTGTTCTCCTCCCTAACTCCCGGAGACGAGCAAACCTCATAAAACTTGTATATAATAGTCTAATATTCTTTTGAATCTGTCATAGAAATTGAAAGGAGAAAAGAATAAAACACAAATAATGAGAGACATTCTCAGATAAACAACATCATGACATCAAAATAAATCTATAGGAACAAAAATAATGTAAGATTATTATTCAACTTAACTATGCCATGCAATTGCTGCAGGTACAAGCACCGTGCTCACATTTCGAACTATGACAATTACGAATCCAACATCCAAAGTTGCATTCTACGCGAGTAACACATGAAGATACTACGATGTAATGCAAAAATGAAAGAATATTACTGAAAGGGAATGAAACTATATATGAAAGGTTATGAAAGAAAAATGAAATGTATGAAAAAAGGATTACTCACCATTGGTTGAAAGAAGAAGGAGGAAAAAGAAGAAAATCAAGGCATAAATAAACTTGACAGTTTTATACATAGTTTTTGACATTTACTTGTAACTAATCAGGAATAGTTTGATTTTTATAGTATAAACCAGGCTTGTATTTTGTTTACGTTAACTAGAGAGTGATGAAGCACTTCTTAAGTTGCAAGTTGTCCTTTGCTAATACTAAAATCATTACTATATGTCTCTTTAATACATTAACGGGTCATGTTTGTCCCTTTTACCCACTCAAATGATCACTTGTCTTCAATGACGATCTAGCACGGATCTTACTAATCATCATATATCTTTCAATTTTTTTTTTTACCTAATTCTCTTTCTTTTATTTTTCCATTTTTTTTGTGAAAGATAAGGCCCAAAGCCCATAAGAAAAAAAATAGTTGTAAATGTTAGCGATGCTGTTATTGTATGCCTCCTTAATACATCAACGGTTCATGTTTATCCCTTTAATCCACTCAAACGATCACTTGACCTCAATGAGCACTGTCGTGGAAATCTTGCTGATCAACCAAGAAAAATGACATTAAAGAGGAGTAGAAGGGGTACTCCTCTTGCTGATCATCATATATCTTTCCTTTTTTTGCCTAATTCTCTTTCTTTTATTTTTTTATCTTTCTTTTGTTATAGACAATGCCTAATTCCCACAAGATAAAAAGTAGTGGTAAATTTTAGCGATGGGGTTTGTAGGAATACTGAACGAATGATGTGGCAACATATTTTAAGCATAAATTAAAAAGAATATCAGACCCACGTTAGTTTACATCAAATGTTGGACTTGCATGATTTATTAACATCTTTTTTTGATACAGATTTATGTAAATTTTTCATTGGCAACAACTTCGCAATTCATATTCATTAACACTTTCCAAAGAAAATAATACTGGAAGGTACAAAATTTGTTTTTACAATTGGTTCACGAACAATTGATACTATCATTATAACAAAATGCACTTTTAGTGACAATCATTATGGCCTTTAGTGGCAATAATAATGGCCGCCAAAATCTTTACCGGCAATTATTAATTAGCCGGTATATCCAATGTCGCTAAAAGCTTTTCCGACAATTATAGGAAATGCTGGTAAAGGTCCAAATAATTGCAGCTAAAAGTCAGAAGTTATAGCGGCAATTATCATGACCTTTAGCGGCAATTTTAATAGCCACTAAATAAGATTTTAGAATTGTCTTCTAAGCTCATTTATCAGCTTTTTTTATTGCCACTAAAAGTTCTAGCTGGCTTTTACCCGCTTATTTGTCAGCGCTCGCTTGAAAATGCATTGACAAAGGTGCACAATTGCCGACGCTTGCTTAAAAAAGCGTTGGGAAAGGGGCACCTTTGCCAGCACTTTTTCAAGCGAGCGCTAACAATTGTGCACCTTTGCCAGTGCTTTTCCAAGCGAGCACTGGCAATTCCCTTATTTTTTTTTTTTTTTTAGTATTTACTTTTGTTTTATCTATTTCTCCCAACACTTACCAAATCAATACAATTTACAAAATCAATACAAACAAAACCAGAAATGTATAGTATGCAAAACAATGTGTGTGTCTATATATATATATATATATATATATATATATATATATACACATATATATATGAAGTTAATTTATGTTCATGTACATGTACAATTAGCAAAACCAACAAAAACAAATGATACTTAAGTATGTTCATGTACATATATACAAGCAAAAACCAAAATCCTAGCACTAGCTTGAAGCCCTTGCTCAATTAATCCTTTGCTTCCCTTCAACAAAATCCAAATAAACATTGTTAAGTTCAAAATGGTAAACTCCCCTTCATTCAGTACTCAATTTAGGACCATTCCTTTGTAAAAGAGTAATGAAATAAATATAGTTCAAGAACTGTATCTTATACCAGTCAATACAAACCAGTAAAATTAAGCCAGACTCCAATCTAGATAAGTAGATTATTATCTATAACATTTAATACTTACCTAGAGATGCACTTTAGGCCAGATGACATATCTAGCAAAAAAATGTAACAAACGCAGCCACCAAAGAAGGCAAAAACTTCAAACAAGAGTACTCCAATAAACTTAGCTCAGCAAGATAGTAATACAAAAACACAAGCTGCAATTTTGGAGCCTGAAATTATTTTATTGGACTTAAGAAAGCTACAGAAATGACCACGAATGACAGAATAAGCAGTTGAACTTACTTTATTGGACTTCTCACAATCAATCCCAGTAAACCTCCTGCACCACAGCAATACACATACATAATCAGCCCACTATAATTTCAATTGAGTTGGAATATTAAATATATGCTATTGTCCAATCCAAGCATGAACAGAGTGATTAGAAATTGTTAGAATGGTTAGTTAGTCAAAGACTCAAAGGGGGTTCATATTAGAGAATTATAGTTTGTGAAAATGGTCATATTCCCTATTTATGCAAAAGCACCTAGGAAAAATGGACATATTCCCTATTTTGCTAGAAAAGTGCAAAAACTCTAAACTTTTGGTTATAGACAATCTTGTGTATTAGCTTTTCAAGGCCACTGGTCTCCTGTAGTTTGAAGTTCTGTAGATTAATCCATGCAATATGAATTACAGGCTGTCAAACTGCCTGAGCTATAACAATTTTATAACTCTGCAGGTTTGTACTCCTAATTCAAGCACTTAATGAGAACGAACCAAAACTAAAAAATGCTTAAAATTTTTACTATTATAACCAGTTTCACAATTTTTCAGCCCCTAGAGCAATCACCATCAGTATCCATTTAAAGACAAGCTTAGAATAGAACTTCAACCAGATCAAATCCCTCCAATTATGCCAACTGCATCCAACGCACCCGCTAAGGAATATGGGGAATGAAAAAGTTACAAGTCAGAGAAAATTATCAAGCCCACTTCGATTGGATGCAGCTCTCAAACATAACTTGGTATCATTTGCATCCACATATGGATATTCTACAGAGCTTAACCGTAGAAGAGCTGCAGTGAACCACGTTGTTTGATTCTTAGAAATTCTCAACTGCTTCTCTGTTTCAAAAAGTATTCTTAATGCGTGACTCAGTTTCTGCAGGTCTGCTTCCGCTATGCATGACAAAATAACCAGTCAGACAACATAAATAAAATACAAGCAAAATGGAGTTTACAAGGTGAAACACAAGCATAGACTGCAATAAAAATTAAGCAACGAATACATATGCTAAAAGCTTAAAAGTATATGATATATTATACTTTGAAGCACCTACAGGTATGTCCAGAAAATCTTCTGATTTCAGAACCACCAACTTCACATTTCCCTGGAAGAATGTCCACAATAAGATTTGCCAGCTGTGATATAAGTTGTAAAGGATCTATCCTTGATCTCATAAGTTCTCGGGCTCTTATAACTGTATTTGAAGTGTCAGATGACAAAGCCAGGTCCAACAAATCAAGCAATTCATCATCAGAAACCCCAGTCTGCAGAACAACAAAGGGCAAGCCTGAATGCCCAGAGGAAAAAAAAAGAAAACAGTTTCGAGGACAATTGTACAGAACAAAGCACCACACTTACAAGCTCATGAGCTAAGGAAATTGTAATTTTTTTACCAAGCAAACTCAGCTGATCAAGCATCATTTTTGCATCCCTAAGAGAACCAAATGATTTAGCAGTAATAAAGTTCAAAATCAAGACCTTCTTCCACACAAATCTTTTCCAATTTGCTTGCCATGTCAGCATCTTTAATCTTCGGAAAGTGATACCTCTGAGCACGCGAAACTGCACTTTGAGGAAGGTTATCCAAATCAGGAGTAATCATCACATCGGAACAAAGAGATCCAATTCGCACAGATCATAGAACATTCACATCGGAATGGATTCTATAAGAACGAATCAAAAAAGTAGAAATCAATACCATGACAGATTAATAACTTCTCTCAATTGTTCAATTGTATGCTATTTAGGACAAATTAAACCCTACAATTGCTGCAAAAACAAAGAATCAAAATCAAATACAAAAATAGACTCCTATTTCATTATATTGTGGCTTTTTCTTAGACTGCAAGCATTCGAGCAATTGATAATACCTGGTCAAGAAGCCATTAATGGAGGATCAGTTAGAAAGAAAGAAAAGTGGGCGTAGCGTAGCGTGGCTTCTTCGATGGTTAATCCAAAGGGACAGTTTGAGTGAAGAAGAGAAAATGAGAGGGAGAGTAAGAGGAGGCGGTCATTTGATAGTTTAGTTTTTTACCGGCCATTAATGATAATAGTCACATAAAATAATTTATTAGTGGCTAATACTTACTGCTGACAAAAGCTTTAGCTGGGGTAATGAATTACCGGCAATTATACTATAGCCGTTGAATAATTGCCACTAAAAGCAAACTCTGTTATAGTGTATGTTTTAAGTAGACTTGTTTAATAGACACTTTTTTTTTTTGCATAAAAATGTTACACCTTATTCTTTAAGTAAAAAAATAAGAAGGAACAAATTTTCTAACACTAACTCTCGTGTTTTTTTTCTCCCGAAAAGAAAGGTGTGAATTATTTTTACTTAAAAAAGGTGTGCAAATGACATTTATTTTTTAAGCGCCCTAGGGAGTATAACAGAAACATGAATGATTGGAACTAGAAGAAAAGTAGAATATAGTACACGAGTGGGTATTTGGATTTCCTAATGGATTTGACTCTTCTAAAATGAGTGAAGTTCTAAAGTGAGAAAGTAAGGAGCTATCCACCCTTAGATCATTTAGTAGGTTGAGATCTCTATGTAATTAATTAAATCAATGATGGATAATCTTTTACTTTCTCACTTTAGAAATCCACTCAATTTAAAGGAGCCAAATCCTTTCCTAATTATCTTTCCACGATCACCACTAAAACTTGAAATTTTCATTTTCTAAACCACTCTCACCTCATTACTTTCTTTTGTTGATGTCAAATTATTGTTAATTATATTAATATTTGTCTATTCACATTCTGCAATACCAATTTATGTGGGGAAAATGCACTAAACCACCTTGGACTTGGCCTTTTGCAAATACTCTCTTTGATGATGCTGTCCTAATTCATCCTTAAACTTTTACTAGTGTTTCAATACGTGCATCAGCTAAGTGCCTATTAAGTTCCTAACAGTAAATCAATCTTAAATGTCCATTTATGTAAACACTTAACCATTTCAATTAATCTGGTTTGTAGAATTCCATTATCTTGGTTTGGTAATGTGCTTGTGTATACCAATGCTTTCCAAATCGGATAAGTTCTTAAACCTGCAAAAGAAGCAGAGGTTTACGGCTCAACTGGGTTTAAATGGGTTTTTCTTTCTATTTCTGTACATACATATGACAAATAAGATCATTAAAAAAATGTATAAAAAAATTAAACGCGATCAAATTGATGAAAAAATTTACCAAATTACAAATGAGCATAACATTATGAGCATAAAAAATAAAACATACAAAATTAAGATATTAAGTTAAGAACAAAGTGATAAATTGCATGATAAAGAGATGTGGAGATATACTATTAACATACCATAAAAAACACTCAAATACAATAGAGGGATAGGATATATTAAATAGTATAAGACTACTCAACAAAAGGTAGCAGTAGTCAAATGGATAAGTACACTCGTCTTAACATAAGGATTTGTGTTTGATGCCCAAAGCTGTAATTTTTGAACATTCAATAGTTTGGCTGTTTCGAAGCCGGTTTACTAATTCTGAACAATCTGCTTTAGAGGGCATTATGGAACTTGTCGGAGAACGTAGGGTTTGTTGATATCACAATAAAACAGATCATTATTCACGACTAATTATCCAGTTTCTGCATAAAATTTAATACGTTAAATTAAAACTAACAATTTAATAAATAATACATCAAAAAAATTAAATGAATAAAATGCTAAAATCAACTTTTGTCCCTCTAGTATTTCACTTTAGCGAATTTCATTCCTATAGTTTTTTTAAGCAATTATAGTCCTCACACTTTTCTAACTCTACAACAATCGTCCCTCCCTTAGTCTGTCATCCGAAAACTAACACAATTGTTTACGTGGCAAACGTTCTGCGAGGTGGCACATCCAACTGGGACTAGATATATAACAAAATTTCATTAAAATAATAATTTTAATTAAATAATAAAAAAAAAAAACATTAAACAATAATATTTTAAATTTTAGGTTAAAATACCATTTTGGTCCCTTAACTTATTTTTTAGTTTCAATTTGGTCCTTTAACTTTTAAAAGTTTCAATTTGGTCCCTTAACTTGTCTCTGTTAACACAAGTTAGTCCTCTCCGTCAATGACATAAGCAAATGAATTTCAAATTGGTCCTTTAAATTGTTAACAAGTTTCAAATTGGTCCCTTAAATTTTAAATGAGTTTCAAATTGGTCATTTAAATTGTTAACATGTATGGCACTTTCGTCACTTTTGCTTATGTCATTGACTGAGGGGACTAACTTGGGTTCACAAAGACAAATTAAGGGACCCAATTCAAACTTTTAAAAGTTAAGGGACCAAATTGAAACTAAAAAATAAGTTAAAGGACCAAAATGGTATTTTAGCCTAAATTTTATAACACATTTAAAAATGGTCATCACCTTCTACCTTCCAGATATTATTTTCTTTTATGATTATTTTGCAGAAGAAATAGAAAATCACTATAAAATCTCCTTATTCTATGTATTCTTCATTTTTGAAGCTCTCTTATGGCTTATGAGTCACAATATAATCCAGAAGAGACCGACAGTCTCATATCTTTCTATCTTGTGTCATGACCAATGTCCAGAAGAGAGCAATCCCTCCTAAATGTCATGACATAAGATTTGGAAGATATGGAAATGCTGATGTCTCTCATTTGTTCTCTCTCAATGCTCTCTTTGTTTTGAAAGGTTGAAAGCGATATGACAGAGAGGGAACAAGATTACCTAGATTTAAGTACAAAAGTTGTCCTACGCTACAAAGAGGAAGGGGAAGGCTCAAACACTGTTGTACATGATTAAATATATAAGCTTGTTTCAGCAGTATTTATCCCCTCAATGCTTTTTTTGTTTTGCAAGATTGAAATCAATAAGGTAGAGAGAAATCAACTCTGATTAGAGAACTTCAACAATTTGTTTTTCTATCTGTATGATGAAAGACCTTTTGCTATCTTCACATCAATTTGTTTTTCTATCTTTATGAAAGAACTATTTATTCACTATGTGAGTTTGTAGCTAATTGCAAATGTAGCAAATTGTAACTCTTGTTGTCAATGATGAAAGAACTTTTGTTTTTTGTTGTTTTGGTTTTTTGAACCATAACTCTGATTGTAATTCTCAAAAATATATTATGGCTGTTAATATGATATAAATAATACTGAAAAGCCATTTTCTGTTTCAATGAAAAGAAATTTTCGGGGTTTCTGCAATATTAGGTGGTGAAAAATACAATAGGCCGCAAATTCAAAAATTTACTAATTCATTAAAATATACTTTTGAAGCCTGATTTATAGAGCTGTATTTAAACTTTATGATAAAATAGTCAAAGTTTTTTAAATGATCAGGTGGTGGAAAAATAATAAACATAACAAAAAGCCAATAGGGCTAACTTGCACAACGTTTCCTTGAGGAAACGCTATTAAATGTGAAGTAGGGAACCTTTAACACCGCTTTCTCAATGACGCACTATTAAAGATAGGACCTTTAATAGAGTTTTTTCAATGAAACACTATTAAAGATAGGACCTTTAATAGACAAAACACTCTCAATGATATGCTCTCTGGACAATTTTAAGAAATGACTTTGTATTTAATTTGATGCAATTCACTACAATGTCTGTTAGCCAAAAACAATTCACTGCAAGGTCATCTTTTCTTTTATTTCTATATGCATGACATTTCCTTAAAACTCCTGAGCTAGTGATACAATTTTTGTCGCTTATAATTTTCCTTGACATTTTCTTATAGGTGAATGATAAATAATTGATATTGAGAGTTAAACTTAATTAGTATAAATAGCCACTTGGCAGTGGACACTATAAACAAAGGTCGAATAGTGAGCGAATTTAGCGACGAAACAACATTGTTCGCTAATTGCGACCAAAATAGTGACGAATGAGTTATGATTAAACAATGGTTTGTAGCATCCGAATGTTGTGGCCACTAACGCATTCTGTCGCTAATGCGGTCACTAAGCAATAAATAAAAAGTGAACCAAAATAGAACAAGTGGAGACTGAATTAACGACAAAAGTTTTGTTCAACAGATATATTTTTTCATTTTAGCAACCAAACTATTCGGTGGCTAAAACTCAGAATTGAAAATGCATACTGGAGCGTGTTAGTGTCCGATATTAGCAACCATCATAAAAATTTTATTTTCGAGACCGACATAGCGACCTAGTATTTCAGTTACTAAATCTAAAATCCCTGGTTAGGTCGCGCGTCTCCCCTTTCCCTTCTCATTTCCTCTTTCTTCTTCTCAGAAATGCAAATCATGCGTGTCCCTTTTCCTCTGTTTCTCAGAACAAAACCCAAATCCTATCCTCCTCCCTTCACAATCGGTAAGTGAAATTTCTCTTTCTCTCTCTCTCTCTCTCTCTCTATATATATATATATATATATATATATATATATTTATATTTTTCTCTCTTTCTCTTTTTCTCCTAACCCAAATTCATTTCTCTCTTTCAGCTTCAAGAATGCGCCACTCCAGTGACCACTTCAGGAAATCAGAAGCTCCTTCCTCCATTTTCGTTAAGTGCACTCTGTAATATCCTCATTTTCTCAAAACATGTTTAATATGTGAGTTAAGTATGTTTAAGTGTTTGTTTATGTTCTTGGTGGTATGATAAAGCTTGAGTCCAAATTGGAGTGGGTTTGGCCTTGGAATGGGTTCAGAATGCGAAGATACGTGAATGAACGGGTCATGATCAGGACATCATGCTTTGATGTTAGATGATCGGACGCTCGAGCGTTGAAAGTCAATGTTCAAGCGTGGGAGATGTATGCATGAGAGGTATCAGTCAGCATGCGCACGTGTCAAAACGAGGCGGTTCCTTCGCGGTGAGAAAACGCTCCACACTCAAGCGTGGGAGCAAGCCACCCCAAGCATGCCTACGCTCAAGCGTGGAGGAGCAGCATGTTTTAGCGTAATTAGCAGGATTAAATAGTGAAGTCTTCACTTCATTTTCACTTTTTCACGTGTTGTTACTCTTTCTTCTTCGCCTGGGAAACATAGAGGGAGCTCAAAGACTCCATTGAAGACCTTGCAGAGCTTAGTTCGAGCAATCTGATCATCGTAACCCTAACCCCATCGTAACATCGTGTTCGTATCTTCTTCTTCTACACTTTTGACTGATCGAATCTTCGTTACGTCGAAGGTAAGTCGAAGTTATGTATATGCCGACATTGTTGACATCGATGTGCTTAGCTTGTTCTTCATGTTCTTCAATTGTTCTAAGATTTAATCCTCATTTTCGATTCGTTCTAGAGTTAACGGTATAATATACGTGTTGTTTACGTGATTAGGGCAAGTTTCAAAGTTACGAACGTGATCGCACTTGGTGGAAGCCATAGCTGTACTTGGAGTGTTCATGTGAACTGTGTGCTCGAGAGTTCGTATTGGTGTTTGTGCGATCAATATCAGGCGAGAAAAAGATCCACAACTCTTCGGGGGAGGCAAGAGTAAAATAATATACATTGATATGCGTAGGGGAACCTAAACCTACTAGTGGTCGAGTAACTGAAAACACCTAACTCACATTGGCGACTACTGCGATGTGGTACCAATATAGAATTAGATATTGTAGGTTATCTTTGATAGGTTAATTTCTGGTAAATTGATGTTGCATGCTTAGTATGACCAAGTTGATTGCATTGATATATTTGAAGATATATGTGCTAGATGATGCCGATAACTTGCTTTCGGGTTATATGTGCACATGCTTGCATGGTGAATATGCTTGATGTAATAATTCATGAGATTATATGGTATGCCTGATATTGGGAATATATGCTTGTTGACATTGTTCGCATTATTAGAGATAAGTGACGATCATTATGGATCGAGTGATGCATGTTGTGAGATGGATTGATGGTGTGTGCTGTAGTACTCAACTCGATGGATTCGTTGATATGGTTTGTGATGAGTAAGGAGAACCCTGCTTGGTAGGGGGTGTTAGTCCTTAGTGTGTACAAGATGGGGGTTAAGATACTAAGCCATTGATCAAGAGATGAGTTGGGAGATTCATACTAGATTGCATTTGTTGTTGTTGTTACAGCTGTGTAGATCTGGGATTATACGAGGTCAGAGTACTTGAGTGTGGTACGAATTATGACAGTACAAGTGCTTGGTAGGCCTTGAGTGTGAATATATGTTTAATTATATTTTGATGAATGACAAATCTCAAACAATAAGTGTGACACCACTACCCCGCATATCATAAATAATAAATAAATCATACAAGTCAAATAAAAACTTAACATAAAAGGTAGCAAGTATCGCATTATCCAAACGATAATCCATAAAAACTAGAGTTAATTAAAAACTTAAGAAATAGAATACAACTGCGGAAATAAACTAAACTCGAAACCTGATGTCACATATCAGAGTTGGTAAACAAAAATATTGTTAACACATCGGATAACAACTGAAAACATAAACTAAAAACCAAACTACGAGTAAGCAATCTCCTCGGGATCACTCCTCAATAGCTGGCTCACCCTCTTCTGCATAAACAAAGTACATGCATAGAACAACAAAGACAAACGATAAGAAATCGTATATATGAATACAAAACGGCAACAGAACAGTTAATAAGATGAGCATACAACACACAATCATAAAAAACATATCATATCATGTTAAAGAATGTGTGCAATGAATGCAACATCACTACTCCATGCACATGCAAATTCATCAACTCTAACTCAGAAAAGACGACTAAGAGTACATATTCGTTTAACCAACAAGGACGAACCACCATGCCGGATGAACTCCATGGATACTCTCACTAATCCCAAAAACGTACTGTAGCTAGTCTGGATACTCAGGCTGGTTGAATGGTCACTCTGACAATAGGCAACTAGCCCATGCCATAGTGGAACTCCCACACCCGACTCTACCCTTAAGGTCAGGATAACACCATCATTGCCTCCACCGTCGTGATTCATCGTTTGCTTTCTGCCCAATTTATCATCTTCCATGCAATGATGCGTGCAACGTTCAACAAACATGCAAACATATGTCCAACCATCATTTATCGTAATCATTTACAATGATTATTAACTTTGACCATCAACGATGATCATAAACAACATCTGACGATAACTCATCGTTACCATCTTCATCAATATCATTAATAACAACACATCGTTACCATTAATACCATCATCTTTATTAAGTATTATCTTACTTAATAAACTTTTACTCCTATTTGCTTATCAATGTCTTTATAAAGATTCCTACTTAGTTTCATTAACTATCCTCAAAACATATCCTTCTTCAATTTAGATTGTTATAACATATTCTTCACTAACTCTCTCTATTTAAAATCGTAAGATATCGTAATTTCATTCCTATTCAACTCTAAAGGAAACTCCAATACTCGACTATTTTCCATTGAAAATTTTATGATCAAGCCACGCCTAATAATCAATAATCTCCAACCTGATAATTGATTATGGCTAACCTATTAATCGATTATTTCCTCCTGACAACAGCTCTGTGTGGTTGTTTTAGGGTATTTTCTAACTTTAATTTTTATAACACTCATAAATCAACACCTATGTGTTTTAGCTATAATTTTTAGGTCAACGACCTCACCTCTCTTGATAACCTCATTTATTATGAACTTTCATTAACCTAAAACTATATTTATAGCTTAAGGTTAACTTAACATCAACTTCCAAGACTTAAACAACATAGCCATCAACAATAATTCATTATCATCAACATGAACATGAAGTCAATACATATGATCACGTTATAACGATATTTTCTCATATTCAATAATCACAAAAATCAAGAATAACACATATAAGCATTTATCAACATTCATAGGCATACATGAACATGTAATTAGGATTCAAATTTCAAGTGTTTCATATAACAACATGGAACTAGGTCATGGGTTAACCCTTCATCTTATGCTACCCAAAAACGTGTATATTCATATTGACGAAACAAAATTGAAGGAAGAAGAGAGTACACGATCCGTTCTTGATTCCGTCTCAGGGTTCAGATGCTTGATCAAGAAAACAACATAAAGAGAAGAATAGATTCAATTCCTAGCTCAATAAAAATTGAAGGAAAAAGGATGAACTCTAGGGTTGGTTACCTTACCGTGATCACAAACTAAAAAAACCCAATCTAGAACAAATAAGTGAAAGAGTTGCCTTGACTTTGGTTCAATACACTTGCTGCATGATGGTGCCCAATGGAACCCAAAAACGTTCATAATCAGTCCCCATGTTAAGAAAACTCAGCGAATTGAAGAAGAGACAAGGGTACATGAATTTACCTCAGTCCTAACCTATCAAGATTAATAAGAACAAGGAAGAACGGCTGCGCAAGGATTCCGTATCAGCTGTGGTGATTTTCAATGAAAATGGGTAAAACGGGTTTATGTTCTTGATGAATCTCAAAGGGATTAAGAGAGAATCTTGAGAAATTGAGAATGATATTTTTCATAGGTTTAGAAATTGATAAATTAGGGTTTACTTCATTCATGCTCAAAGGGTTTAAAAAAGAAGTTAAGACATAACGGATCGAAATAAGTCAACATGTGCTCTCGAATACCTATAATTGATTATGGATAACCAATAATGGATTATGGTTGTTCTGACTTGTTTTCTAACACTAATAATCGATTATTATAATCGATTATGGCTGCTATGACTCATTTTCTAACACTTATAATCGATTATGAAATATCAATAATCGATTATTGCCCTGTTTTGACAGCATTCACCCCTTTTTAAGGCTAAACCACCCAAAATATATACTTAAACATCCACCATGAATTAAGGACATAGATCAACATATGAAAACATATATTAACACATTGGTACATATATAAACGAAAAATAGAGTGTTACAATTCCACCCCCTTATAAAAATTTCGTCCTCAAAATTTCTACTAACCTTGGGCAAACAGATGCCGATAATGACTCCTTCATCTTGCTTTCCAACTCCCAAGTAGCACTTTCTTCTGTAGCTCTATCCAAACAACTTTGACCAATGTATTCTCTTTTCCTCTTAGCTGCTTAATCCTTCGATCCTCAACTCGAAGTGGTAGTTGAGACGACCCGTTATCCCATTAAAGAACTTAAGATATTAACTAACCTTAATCGTATTATAATCGTTAGCGCGCCTTATTAATACGACGCGAAGTGGAAAATTAAACACGGAAGCGACACAAAATTAAGGCACGCATCGCCTCAGAGTACACAACTTTAAAATATAAAGAAATATATCACATACATCACTTACCCCATCAGTAGGGCTACAGTATTAAAGTAATACACACAAAGTATATTAATACAAACCAAAATAAAAGTAGGAAAATAGGCCGAGAGACCATTCTCTGGCTAACCGCGATCACTTCCCAACCCCTCGAGGTTAGGATCCTGGGCTCGTCCACTGACATCTGGCTCATACAGAATGCCATCTAGTTCTTCAGCAAGTGGTTCCTCCATGGGGTCTTCCCATAAATAAAATAACACATATAGAAAATAACGGAAGATAAGAAACATATATCATCAATATGGGAGAGGGGCATCAGTGCAGCATATATATACATGCATCACACAACACATATAAACTATACAACACAACATCACCCATCAAACTCAATCAATCACATCATCCATATTATCAACTTAGTGGTGATAGCCCAAAAGTACGTACACCTAGGGTCCAGGCACTTTATTCAGGGCTCAACCTCTAGTAGGGTTTTAGGGTTCCCCTACACACATATATATACTCTATACTAGGCTTTCCTTCCCGACGATATTAGTTCTTTCTCCCCACCTGAAACAGCTACGCACACTCGCCTTCCAGCACAAGTTCCCAAACACAGCTCCGCAACCGACACTTTTAGCACGCTTTACGGCGATCGAGCACAATCTAATCCTTCACAACAAATCAAAGTCTAATATTAACAAAAGTACATCTCTTTATCTCCTAGGACCTAGATCCAGCCATGAAGGTTCAAAATAGCTAGAGGTGTCTAAAAATTTCTAACTCTTGGATGAATGATCCTCAAGTATGCCTAACACTGGATCAAGTCTCATTATTCAAAATTTGAATAAAAAAACTCAAGCTTTCTCACCCTAGGGGTTTCGGCCCCTCCATAAATAAATGGGCTAGGAACATCTTTTGATTACATGCTCTTGGACAATGAAAGTTGAAGTTAAAACTAGATCATAGAAATTGATTTCATATTAAAAGGATTTTTCTATGATTTTTTAGAGATTTTTGAACTTAGAATTTAGAAGTTGAAACTTATGTGATCATGGCTTTAAAACAAGAACTAAGTGAAGAACAATGAAGCTTATGGATCAAAGAGAGTAAGCATAAGAGATTTTACCTCTTGAAGCTTGAAGAAAAGTGACGAAGAAAGCTTGCACTTGAAGACAACAATGGAGGTTTCTTGATCTTGAAGAAGATGATCAAGTTTTGTGTGAAGAAAGATGTGAAGGAAAAAAGGGGAGGGAAGGTGTATTTGTAGGCTAAGTAGCCGCCCCCCTTGGTGGGCTTTTTGGCCCATGTGCCAACTTTTGGATATTTCAGGGACAAAAGGGTAACTTCGCTTAGGGACAAAATTGTCATTTCAACAAAAGACCAAGGGTCAAATAGTCATTTCACCCTTAAAGTAACCAAAATATCTAGATATTTTGGAGAGGTAATGATGATGGTGATGAGTCATGTAACACCCCGATTTTCTTAATCTTTTAATTAATCAGTAATTAAGTAATTGTATTTTATTTGAGGGTCTAGAAACTTTAATAAATTATTCCGAGACCATAGTCACACTCTACGCCATCGTAGGAGACTATGGTTAAGTTTTGGGCCAAAAACTCAAACGGAGCCCGATCTATGTTTTTTCGGATGATAGTGTTTTTCTACTATCAAGGCCTCATTTTGACTAACGGTAAGAACCATTAGTCTTAAAATTCAATCCTCTACCTTTTTGCTAAAATGTGTCCTGACGTCCAAAAATATAAATAATATTTTATATTCGGACTGATAATCAATCGGGTAGACGATTCGAGCCGTGTTAGGGTTTTTCGAGACCCATGAACGGATAATCTTTATGTCAAAACTATGTCAAGTTATGTGAGGACTCATACCAGTGTCGTGAGGATTTTAGAAATGTCGGGACGTGAATTGACCAAATTGCCCTTGCTTAACTGTTAAGTTTTCTAAATGAAATATCCAATCTCTCACACTCTCATTTTTCTCTCTTGGCCAGCCCCCCTCCTGACCCAAACCTCTTCTTCTTTCTTTTCTCTTCTTTCTCTTCTTTTCTTCTTTCTCACCATTGAAGCTCATTTTTGGAGCTTTAAACCTTGAGATTTTGTGAAGCAATCTTCACCAAATTTGAAGGAGATCATCATAGGAGGTAGCTAGTTCTCTCTATCTCTCTCAATCTCTCATTTTTCTCCTCTAAATTTCATGATTAGAAATATTAGGGTTTTTATCCCTAAATCTTTAAAAATCCATGATAAATTGTAGGAAAGTCATTTTGATACCAAACCAATTTCTATAGCCTAGGTTCATGACACACTTGCATGATCCAAGAGATTAGAGCCAAGAAATCTCTCTAGCTATTTTTTTGAGAGAGAGGCCGAAACCCCCTATTGTGTAGGGTAGGGTTTTTGGTTGGTTTTTGATGTTTTGAGTTGATATCTAGGGTTATCACAATTAGTTAGGGTGATATCCAAGAAATGAGGATTTTTGGAGCTCTCTAGCTATTTTTCATGTTTTTCATTCAATAGGGCCGAACCCTAGGGGTAGTGCAGTAGGAGAAATCTTTACTTTTTGAGCTAATGCTTTCATTGATTATGTTTAGGGATACCGGAGGATCATTGATCCAAGAGTTAGGAATTTTTAGACATCCCTAGCCTGATTAATTAAATAGGGGCAATAGCTAATCTTAAGGAATTAGGGAGTTTTGGTTTAACTGTATTGATTTCTAGTTGTGTTTTGTTATATAGAATCGGACAGAATTCGAACATTCGACAGCGCACCCGACTGATAGCTGCGGAGTTGTAGCCGGAGCTACTCGAGGAAATCACTAAGGTGGGGAGAAAGAACTAATATCGTCGGGAAGGCAAGCTTAGTATAGAATATATAGATATATATATATATATATATATATATATATATATATATATATATATATATATATATATATATATATATATATAGGGGAACCCTTAAACCCTACTAGAGGTTGAGCCCTGGATAAAGTGCCTAGACCCTAGGTGTAGGTATTTTTGGGCTATCACCGCTAAGTTGATATTATGAATGATGAGACTGATTGAGGTTGATTGTGTTGAATTACTTAATTGATTACCTGTTGATTTTGTTTTGGTAAACTGTCTGTTTGATGACTTATTGCCTGAATTTATGATGATAACTATACTGGAAAGATCTTCTGTTGCGATGTTTATTGTGATGGGTTGGTTGAGTGTTGATGAGAGTCTGGTGAGCGTTGATGTTGTTCGGGTTGATATCGTTGTGGTCCCAACCATAGAGCCGTGGCTCATAAATGCAAGGCGTCGTGATGCTGATGTGATGTTGATGATGATGTGATGTTGATGTTGATGATTGATGTTGACGTTTATGTGATGCGATGTGTCGTGGTCGTGGACGAGTGTTTAGGCGTGAGGTTCCGATATCAACCTACGATGGATGTTTGTTGCATTTTCATAATATTTCATACCACAGCATTTGGTCCCAACGGGGGATGTTCAATTGGGGACGTTATGTAAAATCCCGAGGCGGGATATGATGTGATGTGATGTGATGTGATGTAATCCTGACGGGGATGTCCAATTGGGGACGTGATGTATCGGCCGAAATGCATATAGGGAAGACAGCATATACATAGGGACTAGTATCCCTCTTATAGGCTTATTTGAGAGAATGATGTTTGAGATGATTGTGATGGGTGACTTAAGAGATGGATGAGGTTGTGTTATATATGTTATCTGTGTCGTGTGATATATATATGCTGTACTGATGCCCCTCTCCCATATTGATGAATTATGTTTCTTATCTCCCTTTATTTTTCTATATGTGTCACTTTATTTAATGGGAAGATCCGGAAGAGGAACCAGCTGCTGAGGAGCTGGACGGCATTCCGTACGAGCCTGACGCCGGAGGACGGGCTACGGACCCTAGCCTCGAGAGGTTGGGCAGTGATCGTGATTAGCCGGAGAGCTGTCTCTCGGCCTATCTTTCGTACTGTTATTTTGGTTTGTAACAATATACTCTGTATGTACTACTTTACTATTGTAGCCCTACTGATAGGGCAATGATGTATGTGATATATTTCTTTATATTTAAAGCTGTGTACTCTGAAGCATAGCGTGGCGTTTATTGTTTTGCTTCCGCGCTAAATTTTTCGCTTCGCTTCGTTTTAATAAAGCGCGCTAACGTTTATTATGCGATTAAGGTTAGTTAATATCTTAGGTTCTACTGATGGGACGGCGGGTCGTCTCAAGTCACATGTCACGAACGTAATTCCATCAGTTCCTAAGGGCAAAACGGTCTTTTCTCGCCCTAAATATCTCATATATATTGTAGAAACGCAATGATGACGCGGTGAGTCATGATGGTGACTCACCCTCACCCTGCTCAGGTGACTCGTGTCCCTCCTCTGGTGTCCGATTTTGTCCTCGCGCGTCCGTTCTCGATTCCGTCAATTTCCCGATTTAAGGTTTTTGCCCAAGAAAGTCGTGAAAACTTATTTATTTTGAAATTTTTCAAAATCATCGATATGGTTCGCAATTTTATTTAAAACCTAATTGTTTCGTTCACGAGTCAAAATTAGGTCGTCTGAGCAGTAAAATCATACTATCAGTGTAAAAACGCTGACTAGAGCTTGACTATGGTCTCGGTTTATTTTATTTCACTCTCTAGACCCTCAAATAAAATAAAAACACATAAATACTGTTTAATTAATATTAGAAAGCTTTTAAAGCCTTTAAAAAAAAATGGGGTGTTACAGTAATGTCTCAAAAGTCAAGTGCTCTTTTAACGGAATCGTATCGGGTGTTATCACATGACTTGGGTAATGAATGTACTTTCAGAGTTAAGACACATGGAACACATTATGGAGGTTTGACAAAAATGGAGGTAAGGCTATTTGGTAGGCAACTTCACCGACTCTTTTTAGAATTTGGTAAGCACCAATGAATCTCGGAGTAAGTTTCCTCGCTTTCATCACTCTACCAACCCCAGTTGTTGGAATAACTCGCAAGAACACATGATCCCCGTCCTGGAATTCGAGATCTTTTCTTCTCTTATCGTGGTACTATTTTGTCTACTCCGTGCCACTCCCATCTTATCTTGGATCATCCTAACTTTCTTTGTAGTCTCTTGTACTACCTCAGGTCCTAGGACAACATTCTCTCTAGGCTCTTTCCAGCATAAGGGTGTCCTACATCTCCTCCCATACAAAGATTCATAAGGTGCCATCCCAATACTGGAATAGAAACTATTTTTGTAGGTGAACTCTATAAGGGGTAAGAACTTATCCCAACCACTAGACTACTCTAACATGCAAGCCCTTAACAGATCTTCTAAGGATTGGATGGTTCTCTCTGATTGACCATTGGTCTGTGGGTGATAAGTTGAACTCAATCTAAGCTTAGTTCCTAAAGACTCATCCAAACTATTCCAGAATCTAGAGGTAAATTTAGGATATCTATCTGACACTATGCTAGAGGTTACACCACGCCATCTCACCATCTCTTTGATATACAACCCAGTCAACTTCTCTAGTGGATATTCCATGTTCATACGAATGAAATGGGCAGATTTGGTCAACTTGTCCACAACAACCCATATGGCATCACAACCAGCTGGAGTCCTAGGGATTCCAGACACGAAATCCATAGAGATACTACCCCACTTCCACTTAGGAATACTCAATGGTTGCCTCTTACTAGAAGGTTTTTGGTGTTCTATCTTAGCCTTCTGATACACTAAGCAAGTATAAACAAACTCAGCCACATCTTTCTTCATCCTAGGCCACCAAAACATATGTTTCAGATCTTAATACATCTCCGCGGCTCCTAGGGGAACACTCAAACAACTTCTATGCCCTTTCTCAAGGATTAAATTCCTAAGCTCTGGAACATTAGGCACACAAACTCTATCTTGGAACCTCGAAATTCCATCAATCCCCTCCTTAAAACTAAGGTTTCTGCCCTGAGCAATTAGCTCTCTCTGGTCATAAAGGTACACATTGATCTTCTGCCCTTCTCTCATCTGGTCCATCAAACTGCTAGTGATCTTCAGCGTTCCAAGCTTGATACTTATAGGGGTAACTTCCCATGCTAAGCTTAAGTCTCTAAACTCCTCAATCAAATCCATCTCTCTAACAATCAAAGCTGAAACATGCAAGGTTAAACTACTCAAAGCATCAACCACTACATTGGCTTTACCTGGGTGGTAACTCAACTCAAAATCATAATCTTTAAGAAATTCCATCCATCTACGTTGTCTCATATTCAACTCCTTCTGATCAAGCAGATATTTTAAACTCTTATGATCACTAAAAACCTCGAATCTAGCTCTATAAAAATAATGCATCCAAATCTTTCTACAGCTCCTAACTACAAGTCACGGGTAGGGTAATTCTTCTCATGGATCTTCAACTGCCTAGAAGCATAAGCTACTACGTGACCATACTGCATAAACACACCACCTAAACCTTGCTTTGAAGCATAACAGTATACCACAAAAGGTTCATTAGGGTTGGGTAAAACTAACACAGGTGCAGAGGTCAACCTATCCTTCAACTTTTGAAAAATTTCCTCACACTTAGAGTCCCAAACAAAGATCTGACCTTTCTTAGTAAGGCGGGTCCAAGGTAAAGCTATCTTAGAGAACCCTTCTATAAAACTCCTATAGTAACCAGCTAAACCCAAGAAACTTATAATCTCAATTACCGACTTAGGTGCTTCCTAATGGAGCACGGTTTCTACCTTAGTTGGGTCTACGACTATCCCTCCTTTAGAGATGATATGTCCTAAGAAAGTCACCTCCTCAAACCAGAATTCACACCTAGACAACTTAGTATAAAACTGCTTTTCCTCAAGGGTCTGCAAAACTATCCTCAAGTTTTCCTCATGTTACTCCTTAGTCGTTGTTACTCCTTAGTCGTAGAGTACACTAAGATATCATCTATGAAGACAACTACGAACCTATCCAAGTATTCGTGAAAGATCTTGTTCATGTAGTCCATGAACACAGCAGGGGCATTAGTCACACCAAAAGGCATAACTAGGTACTCATAATGGCCATAACACGTTCTGAATGCAGTATTCAGAATGTCCCCAGACTTGACCTGAATATAGTGGTAACCTGATCAAATCTATCTTAGACAACTCACAGGCTCCTATCAGCTGATCCATAAGGTCATCTATTCTAGGGAGAGGGTACCTATTCTTGTTGAGCTATCGATAATCGACACACAACCTCATACTACCATCCTTTTTCTTCACCAACAACACCGACGCTCCCCACGGAGACACACTAGACCTAACAAACTGCTTCTGAAGCAATTCCTCTAACTGTTTCTTCAACTCTGCTAGCTCTAGAGGAGACATCCTATAAGGAGGTATAGAGATAGGCTCTGTACTGGGCACTAAGTCTATGGTAAACTCAACATCTCTCTAAGGTGGCAGACTATAAACATCCTCAGGAAAAATTTCAGGAAACTTTTTCACAATTGGCACATCCTCAACACTAGATTTGCTCTCTACTTTCAAGGAGATAAAATCATGTACACTTGGAACTCTTCTCTTATAGAAGCCTTCACTTGGTTGGCAGAAAGAAATTTCGGATCCTTAGGGTTCATAGCAGTGCCGAAGATAATGGTTTTATCAAAACAATTCAAAAGGACATTATTGGTAGATAACCAGTCCATACCAAGAATAATATCAAGTTGTTTAAGTGGTAAACACACAAGGTCAACTACGAAGTTCCTATCATTAATGGTAATGGGACAACTTTTGCAAACATGGGAAGTAAGAACAGGTTTATTTGTAGGTGTAGCAACAAACAAGTCATGGTCAAGATAGGTAACTGGCAACTTAAGGTTTCTAACACAATCATATGATACAAAGGAATGGGTTGCACCGAAATCAAATAATACAATTAAAGGAGTTCCATTTATGAGACACTTACCTTGGATCTGTTCTTCGGATTCGGAGGCCTCAGCTCCACCGAAAGTAAAGACTCTTCCACTTGTCCTCAGTCGATTAGCTTGAGAATTCTGAGTCTTGCTAGCACTTTGTAGCTCCGTCTCCGCTCCACCACAGTCACAGCTGATGTGATCAGGCTTCCCACACTTGAAGCATATGACGTCAGTTTCCTTGCACTCACGAGTGAAATGACCTTTTCCACACTTGCCGCATCTCACTGGATTAGGAGTTGAAGAATCTCCCCCATTGAACTTACCTGTAGTATACCGCGGCTTCTTGCCGTTCTGCTTGAACCCACGACCAACTGGTGCTAAGTGTTGCTTCCCTTTGTCCTGTTGAGCAGTCTTCTTGGTGCCCCGAGTACCAGAATTCTTGAAGTGAGCAACTCTGGACTTGCAAGTCATCTTCAAAAATTATGCACTTGTTCACCAGGGTAGGAAAGACATGTATCTCCTGATAGCTAATGGCTTGCTTGATCTCTGGACGCAAACCATTCTCGAACTGCACACTTAGAACGGTCATCCATTTCATGCTGGTACAGTGGATAGTAATGTGAAAGCTCCTCAAACTTTGCAGCATACTCTACAACAGACATGTTTCCGTGAGTCAAAACCAAAAACTCCATCTTCCTTTTGTCACAGATATCAGCTGGGAAATATTTCCCCAAAAACCTCTCCTTTAAGGCATCCCAAGTAATAGTTGTGCCTTCAGCTTCCAAGCGTTGGCGACAATTCTCCCACCAATGCTCCACTTCCTCCACTAAGATGAAGGTAGACAAGGTCACCTTTTGCGCATTAGTGCATGCCATGGCCCGAAAAGCTTCTCGAGCTCGTGGATCCATGTCTGAGCACCTTCATGGTCGTAAGCTCCCTTGAAAGATGGTGGATTGTTCCTTTGGAACTTATCCAAACCCTGAAATTCACTTGGTCCACCTCCGTTGTGATTCTGATTCTGCCCTATGGCATTAGCCAACGCTTAGAGGGCATCAACAATCACACAATCATTTCCACCTGCCATAACTTCCTGCATCGTTCAAGCAAGCCACTTAATACAGAAAGTCAAGCAAGAATAAAAACTAATTTCTTATAATCCTATATCACCATCTATATTAAGCATAGATAATCAAATAAGAGTACACAAAAGAGAACACAACAGACATATACCCTGGCCTGTAGGACAGACCGACTCTGATACCGCTAAATGTGACACCCACTACCCTACATATGATAAATAATAAATAAATCATACAAGTCAAATAAAAACTTAGCATAAAAGGTAGCAAGTATTACCTTATCCAAATGGTAATCCATAAAAACTAGAGTTAATTAAAAACTTAACAAACAGAATACAATTGCAAGAATAAAACTAAACTCGAAACTCGATGTCACATATTAGAACTGGTATACAAAAATGCCGATAACACATCGGATAACAACTGAAAACATAAACTAACAACCTAACTGTGAGTAAGCGATCTCCTCTGGATCAATCCTCAATAGCTGGCTCACCCTCCTTTGCATAAACAAAGTACATGCATAGAACAACAAAGACCAGATAGTTAAGAAATCGTATATATGAATACAAAATCGTAAAAGAATAGTTAATAAGATGAGCATACAATACACAATCATACAAAACATATCATATCATGTTAAAGAATGCGTGCAATGCGATGCAACATCACTACTCCATGCACATGCGGATCTATCAACTCTAACTCATGAAAGACGACTAGGAGTACATATTCGTTTAACCAACAAGGACGAATCACTATACCAGATGACCTCCATACACACTCTCACTAATCCTGAAAACGTACTGTGGCTAGTCAGGGTACTCAGAATGGTTGAGTAGTCATTTCGACCGTACGTAGCTAGCCCATGCCATAATGGAACTCCCACACCCAACTCTACCCTCAAGGCCGGGATAACACTCATCGTAGCCTCCACAGTCGCGATTCATCGTTTGCTTTCCACCCAACTTATCATCTTCCATGCGATGATGCGTGCAACGTTCAACAAACATGCAAACACATGTCCAACCATCCTTTATCGTAATCATTTACAATAATTATTAACCTTGACCATCAACGACGATCATAAACAACTTCTGACGATAACTCATCGTTACCGTCTTCATCAACATCATTAATAACAACACATCGTTACCATTAATACCATCATCTTTGTTAAGTATTATCTTACTTAACTAAACTTTTATTCCTATTTGCTTATCAATGTCTTTATTAATATTCCTACTTAGTTTCATTAACTATCCTCAAAACATATCCTTCTTCAGTTTAGATTTTTATATCATATTCTTCACTAACTCTCTCTATTTAAAACCGTAAGATATCGTAATTTCATTCCTATTCAATTCTGAAGGAAACTCCAATACTCGATTGTTTTCCATTGAAAATTTTATGATCAAGCCATGCCTAATAATCGATTGTATCCAACCTGATAATCGATTAAAACTAACCTATTAATTGATTATTTCCTCTTGATATCAGCTCTGTGTGGTTGTTTTAGGGTATTTTCTAACCTTAATTGTTTATAACAGTCATAATTCAACACCTATGTGTTTGAACTATAATCCTTAGGTCATCAACTTCACCTCTCATGCTAACCTCATTTATTATGAACTTTCATTAACCTAAAACTATATTTATAGCTTAAGGTTAACTTAACATCAACTTCTAAGGCTTAAACAACATACCCATCAACAATAATTCACTATCATCAACATGAACATGAAGTCAATACATATGATCATGTTATAACGACAATCTCTCATATTCAATAATCACCAAAATCAAGAATATCACATATAAGGATTTATCAACATTCATAGGCATACATGAACACGTAATTAGGATTCAAATATCAAGTGTATCATATAACAACATACAACTAGGGTCATGGGGTAACCCTTCATCTTATGCAACCCCAAAACCTATGTATTCATATTAAAAAAACAAAATTGAAGGAAGAAGAGAGTACAATATCCGTTCTTGATTCCGTCTCAGCGTTCAGATGCTTGATCAAGAAAACAACATAAAGAGAAGAATAGATTCAATTCCTAGCCCAATAAAAATTGAAGGAAAAAGGATGAACTCTAGTGTTGGTTACTTTACCTTGATCACAAACTAAAAAGACCCAATCTATAAGAAAGAAGTGAAAGAGTTGCCTTGACTTTGGTTCAATACACTTGCTGCATGATGGTGCCAAACGGAACCGAAAAACGTTCAAAATCAGTCCCCAAGTTAAGAAATCTCAAAGAGAATTGAAAAAGAGACAAGTGTACAAGAATTTACCTCAATACTAACCTATCAAGGTTAACAAGAACAAGGGAGAATGGATACGCAAGGATTCCATATCCGCTGTAGTGATTTTCTATTAAAACTGGTAAAACGGGTGTATGTTCTTGATGAATCTCAGAGGGATTAAGAGAGAACCCTAAGAGATGGAGAAAGATATTTTTCAGAGGTTTGGAAACTGATAAATTAGGGTTACTTCGTGCTCAAAGGGTTTTAAAAAAGGAGTTAAGATGTAACGGGCCGAAATAAGGATTCAAAACCCGTTTTGCAAAAATACTCAGCCATAATCGATTATGACTGTTCTAATTTGTCAACCTGCGCTCTAGAATACCCATAATCGATTATGGGTAACCAATAATCAATTGTGGTTGTTCTAACTTGTTTTATAACACTTATAATCGATTATCAGGCTGCTCTAACTCATTTTCTAACACTCATAATCTATTATAAAATATCAATAATCGATTATTACCCTATTTTGATAGCATTCACCCCTTTTGAAGGCTAAACCACCCAAAACATATACTTAAACATCCAACATGAACTAAGGACATAGATCAATATATGAAAACATATATTAAAACATTGATACATATATAAATGAAAATTGGGGTGTTATAATAAGCATGCAGGACAAAAAGGAAAATAAGTCGCCCAAGCATGCCGGTTGTCTCAGTCATAAGCAAAGGCTATCAAGTATCAAGACCGTGGTAAGTTGGGTAAATTCTATAGGTCTTAGATGCTTTATAAAGAGTGAGATAGAACTCTAATCGAAATGGCTCAACACAATTAAGATAACCAAGTTTTTCAAACGAAGTTTTTTTAATCCAAAAAAAACTTGTTTAAATCAAAACAATTTCTAAAATGAAAGCAAGTTTTTGATTTCTTGAATTAAATACATTTATGTATAGTTTAATACATCAATGTAAACTGTTCTTACATAGATGTACAATCATTTACATTGATGTACATGCCTCAAACTTTGCTCAGAATGAGTTCTCTAATATAATACATCTGTGTATAATAATTTACATCGACGTATATATTGATCACAGTTTCATCCTTAGGACTTTGAATTAAATACATCTATGTGTGAATAAGCTACATCAATGTATTCCTTTTTGAAGAGGCTCAGAATCTGATTCGAAACAAAATACATCGATGTATTTAGTATATACATCGATATACAAAATTTAAAATCGCGTTTGAACTTGAACTCATTAGAAAGATCCAAGAAAATGGTTGAATAGTAGGAAACCCAAGTAATTGCCTTAACCAAAGAAAGACTAGAATTAAAATAGGAAAACTATAGCAATGGGTATATTCAAGCAAACCATGTATGCAAGAATTGTAGTAAGTATGAAAAACAAATCAATGACTTGGAACATAGAGGGAAAAGGATGCTTACCAATCATACCAATCCCTGCTATCTTCCCCCTTCTGATTACCTCTAAAGGTAACTCATCCTCTAGCTTTAGTGCATAGGTCTTGGAACATAGACCTTTCTCTCGTCATGTGACGTGAACAGCCACTGTTCAAGTACTAAGACTAGGGTCTCCTTTGTGTTTCAAAAGAGATCTGCAACAGGGATTATCAAATTTTCAAGTCCCCTTCCGAGGTGATCGTCTATTGTGAAGTCCCCAAGTTCCACTTGAGGAAGCCCCATTATCCCGATTACTTTATTAACTAAAGCCTTAATGATATTATTACGCGCTTATTAAAACAGACGAGACAAAGTGATAAAACATTCAACGTAAGCACGTATTTAAAACATACATCAGAGTAAAGCGCAACTGGGAAAGATAAAGCATATACATGCAATATATATAGCCCCATCAGTAGGGCTACTATACTGTATACACACAATTGTACATTAGTAAACTGAAAGTAAAACATATACATCAAAGGGACTCAAAAGCTCATGCTCGCAGGCTCTCCCGACCCCTCTCAAAATACATCAAAATAATCTCACCTCACGCCCTACAGTAGATGCACTGGCGACATCACGTCCTCGATCGCGTGAAAATCAGGAGCTCCCCTATCCCTCTCCATAAATGCGCCTGTAAACCAGCCAGGGCACGTAGTCGGAGGAGGATCTAGACATGACGATCCGCCTATGTCACATGAGATGATGTTGGGGCTGCCGACATGAAGTCCTGCTCATGCTGCCTGGGTGGGTGCCATATCTGTGAGAAGGGAAGAAACTGTGTCACTCTGTACGGCCCAATCATGTCTGCACGAGGTGGAGCATCGCTTCGGAATAGTAAGCTCACTGGTCTGGTGTACACGGCCAAAAACGTCGATGGGGTCCACCTGCCGCCCCTAATCATCATGAAAGATGATCTCAAGCTCGCCCAGCACCGGCATCCGCGATGCTGTCTGGAGGAAGGGATGCATCCTCGGGTCCATAGCCGTCCTCAGATAGCTCGACGTCTGTTCGCAGATCGAACACATAACATACAAAGACAAGCAGGTAGATAAGATATGCAGCACATCATATAAGGGATGATGCAAAGATGAATATATAACAAACACAAACGTCTCCCGAATGCTCTGACACTACTGTCATTTCCTAGGTAGATGTACACATACTCTTTCTATGCATGCCGATCGGTACTAACGTCCCTCTTAGGTCAAAGATATTTGATACGTCCGCTCATCGAACAAGTTTGTTTGTTCCGGGAATCCTTTCCGCTCGCCGTGACCCATAAGAGTGCATCACTGATCAATTGTCCCTGATAGAGAGGGCTATTTGGGCCTCCTCGGAAGATCCACCGGTAACTGTAAAGACTCATGGTCCAGTTGGATAATCTCACGTTCCCAGGACTACCACGACACGATAGGCGCTACCATACCAGTTCATGTGGGCACACCTATGTCCAATGTATCCCCTAGGTCTCTTAGACCTTCCCTTCTATTTTCCACACCCGCACTCGGTGCACCCACCTCGTATGCCTCACGCCACATGGCTCACCACTTGGCCAAATATGTAGATGTTATGCATGTCATCCATTTTCTTGAGCTGATATTGCACCATATGCAAACTCGATCCACGCGCCTAGCACAACTCAACATAATGTGCTCACAAGCAACTCAGGCTCACAGCCCTAACCTTAAATACACGACTACAAGCTCAAACACCAATATCGGGTTCTTAGCTCTAATCATACTAAACCACTAAGATCTCATGCATTCACGCCAACCAAGGCAACATAACATTTCAACATCAATATCATGCTCCGAAAGCAATAAGCATAGCAACATACCAACATGCGATCGCTGTTAACATATTAGGCATATATCTTGCATACCACAGTTAGTATTTATTCACAAAGCAACACATAGCACATATTACGAAACATAGAAAATCTGCTAACCTAGGGTATCAAACATAGCGGTGATAGCCCAAAGTAGACTAAACCTAGGGTTTAGGTACTTTGTTAGGGCTCAACCTGACGTAGGGTTTAGGGTTCCCCTAAACATCATAAACATTCGACACAGTTATATAAACTACTCTTGTCTCCCCGACAGGTGTAACTCTTTCTCCCCAACTGAACAGTTATGTGCGTACTTCCGTGCAACCTTCAGCTGCAACCTCCACAACCGGTAACCTCGCGTGCTTTCCCACAAGGTAAACACTTGCCTCCTCACACCGCAAAAGATACCCCTGACATGTACGTTCGGACAACAATCGGTTCGAGCACATGCACGGGGTCCAGAAACAACCAAAAACTCAGAAACAACAACAGAATCAACGATAAACAGGGCTGCACAACAACGAGTCAAAGAACTCAAAAGGACTCAGCCACAAAAATCAAAGGGAAAGACCTACCAAACAGGACTGTTCTTCGCGACTTCCCCCTAGCACGGGTCCTCGCACGACTCCTCGATTGAATGCTCGGGCAAAAACACCCATAAAGCCCTAATGTGTTAGCAAAGTAACATTAGGTTGGAGTAGGAGGAATAAAAAGATAGAAACTAGGACAAATACCAAAAGGAACATAGGGTCAACGATGTCGACACGTAGGCTTAAAGCCACACCGTAGGCGAGTTCGAAGCCCCGAACACGAATGTGTAGTCGAAATAGGGTTTCGACGAACGATCAAAGATGAATCACTCAAGAACTCTATAAAACCTTTGTGGACTCTTTCACTGTTTATGGACCAAGGGAAACTTAAGAGTTTTCATGTCAAAGTGAAATGATTCCAAAAACACAACACTTTGGGTAAGTGACTAGCACACTAAAGCGTGCAGAATTTCTTACGCCTGAGAGTTGCCATGCTTGAGCATGGGGTTTCTCCACGCTTGAGTGTGGAACCTCGTCCACTCCGCCTTCTCCCTGGCCTGACACGTGTCCCACACGCCTCCAAACTCTAAACAGCTGGCACAATGCACTCGGCATGCTTGAGCGTGAACTTGCCCATGCCTAAGCGGTGGCACGCTTGAGCATGCTGCTCAGCCGGGAAGAGGCTTCCTGACTTCTGATCTCTCCCATTTCTCATGTTAGACTTTAGGCACTTCCAACATGATTCAAGGCTATTCCTAAGCTTCCAACTACGCTTATAACTAACACATAAACAATTACGCAACCAAACAAGCACCCGATCAAGGTTATCCACCTCAATTAGGATATCAGAAAACAAGGATGTTACATTACCACCCCCTTAAAGAAAATTTCGTCCCCGAAATTTCCCTTTCATACCTGCAAACAAAGATGGATACTGTTGGCACATCTGTGCTTCTCTCTCCCATGTTGAGTCTCCGGTTGTTGGGTCCCATTCATCCCTCACCAGGGGAATCTGCTTGCCACGAAGCCCCTAGATCCTTCTATCCACTATCCGAACTGGTAAAGCTTCGTATTCAAGGTTCTCTCTTAGGTGGAATGATTCAGGGTCTAGCACATGCGACGGATCAGGGTAGTACATTCTAAGCTGAGATACGTGAAAGACGTCATGGAGATTTGACAAGTTAGGCGGTAAGGCTATCTGATAAGCTACTGGACCAATTCGGCGAAGAATCTAAAATGATCTTATGAATCTAGGTGTAAGCTTTTTGGATTGAATTGCCTTGCCAACGCCAGTCCTTGGAGTTTCTCTCACAAACATGTAGTCGCCCTCCTGGAACTCTAAAGGTCTCCTCCGTCTATTAGCATAGCTTTTCTGCCTATCCCTTGCGATCCTCATCTTTTCCTGGATTAGCTTAACCTGTTCCATTGTCTACTGCACCAACTCAAAACCTAACAACTGATTTTCTCCGATCTCGAACCAGCGCAACGAAGTCCTGCACTTCCTCCCATACAAAGCTTCATAAGGCACCATCTCGATACTTGAATGGAAACTGTTATTATAGGTAAACTCAATCAAAGGAAGAAACTGGTCCCAACTCCCTATGTGTTCCAACACACATGCTCATAAAAGATCTTCCAACCATTGAATCGTCCGTTCTGACTGACCATCCGTTTGTGGATGATAAGCAAAACTCAACCTCAACTTAGTTCCCAACGCATCGTTTAGACTTCTCCAAACTTGGAATTAAACCTCGGGTCTCGATCCTAGATATTGCTTGAAGGCACACCATGCAACTTCACTACCTCCATGATGTAAATCTGAGTCAATCTCTCTAGAGAATAGTTCTGGTTGATAGGTAAGAAATGAGCATATTTCGTCAACCGATCTATGATGACCCAAATTGCATCACACCTTTTCTGAGTCCTTGGTAGCCCAGAAACAAAGTCCATTGAAATATTGTCCCACTTCCACTCCAGGACATTCAGTGATTGCAATAATCCCACTGGCTTCTGGTGTTCAACCTTCGCCTTTTGACACACCAAGCAAGATAGAACATAAGCTGCCACTTCCTTCTTCATCCCTGGTTACCAGAACAGCTTCTTCAAATCCTGGTACATCTTGGTAGCTCCCAGATGAAAACTCAGCTTACTCTTGTGTGCTTCCTCTAAGATCATATTCTTAACTTCACTATCCGTAGGCACACAAACCCAGTCACCATACCTAACAAGACCATCAGCACCCCTTCTGAACTCAAACGTCTTACCTTCCTCTATCAACCGGTTGACCTCCTTAAGGTACTCATCCTCAGCTTGCTTTCTCTAAACCAGGTTTAGAAAATCGCTAGTAACCTCGATCATCCTAAGATTTAGCTTATCCTTGACGATTTCCAATCTGAGATTCAGATCCCTAAACTGCTCTAGCAACTCAAGGTCACATACCATAATTGCAAATACCTATAGGGACTTCCTATTGAGCGCATCTGCTACAACATTTGCCTTACTTGGATGGTATTACAGGTCGAATTCATAGTCCTTTATGAATTCCATCCACCTCCTCTGCCTCATGTTCAACTCCTTCTGGTCGAACAGATACTTTAGGATCTTATAGTTGCTAAATATGCCGAATTTAGCACCATAAAGATAGTCTCTCCATATCTTCAATGCAAATACTATCGTAGCTAGCTCCAGATCATGAGTCGGGTAGTTTCATTCATGCACTTTCAACTTCTTGGAGGCATACGCCACCATTCTTCCTTCTTTCATGAGGACACAACCCTAGCCTTGATATGATGCATCAAAATACAAGTCAAAACGTCCTAACAGATCTGGTAAAACAAAACATCGGCGACGTGGTCAACCTTCACTTCAGCTCTAGGAAACTCTGCTCATAAACTTCCGACCACTCGAATGTCTTCCCCTTTCTCGTCAACTGCGTCATAGGCAATACAATCTTAGAGAATCCTTAGATGAACCTTTTGTAGAAGCCTGCTAAACCAAGAATGCTTCAAACCTTACTCATAGATTTCGGTCTTTCCCAACCAAACACTGCTTCAACCTTAGCAGGATCCACCGTGATTCCATCCTTGTTGATCACGTGTCCTAGAAACTGTATTTCTTCCAGCTAGAACTTGCACTTCGACAGCTTCGCGTACAACTATCTGTTCTTCAGCACCTGCAATAGCACTTGAAGATACTCTTGATGTTCCCCTTTACTCGATGAGTAAATAAGAATATCGTCGATGAACACGATGACAAACTTGTCTAGGAATGGTCGAATGTTACTGTTCATATAATCCATGAACACAGCCGGAGCATTAGTCACACCGAAAGGCATAGCCAAGTACTCGTAGTGGCCATACCAACTCTGAAAAGCAGTCTTCGGTATATCGTCCTTCTTCACTCTGATTCGTTGGCAACTAGATCGTAGATCGATCTTGGAAAACACAGTTGCTCCTTTCAACCGATCCATCAAATCGTCTATCCTTGGCAACGGATACTTATTCTTTATTGTCACTTTATTCTGCTGACGATAGTCCACACATAACCTTGAACTTCCGTACTTCTTCTTGACGAACTGTACCAAAGCTCCCCACGGCGACCTGCTAGGTCTGATAAATTCCTTGCCTAGCATCTCATCCAACTATTTCTTCGACTCCGCAACTTTAATGGAGACATTCGATATGATGCTATCGAAATAGGTCCAGTCCCCGGTATCATATCTATAGCAAACTCGATCTCCTTTTTAGGTGGCAACCCAGGAACATCATTTGGAAACACCTCCGAAAATTCCTGCACAACAAGCAGGGTTCCCACACCCGGAGTTTCCTTCGCTTTCAAGGAGAACAACACCACATATTCTTCAGATCGTACACCCGTCAGAATACCTTTGTTAGCAGGCGTCAACCCAGATAGCTCGGAAAAACAAAGGATCTTTTTGGCACAGTCCAAGGCTACATGGTTAGCCGAAAGCCAATCCATGCCTAGGATAACATCGATCTGCTGGATATGCAGACAGACTAGGTCTTCAAGGAAATGTTAGTTTTTGATTGTGATAGGTCATTTCAAGCGTACAAATAGGGTAGTTAAGGTATCACCCATAGGTGTCGAAACACCAAGGCCATATGGTAAAGATGAAACGGGTAACCTTAGATGATCCATGCATTCCAAAGAGATAAACGAATAGGTAGCCCCCGAATCAAACAACACAGATAAGAGTTTGCCTGAAACTAAACACTTACCTTGAATCAGATCTGGGCATCGAGAGGACACAACTCCTCTCACGACAAACACCCTCCTCGTGGCTCGTGGTCTTGCAGTTTGCCCAGCCACACCGGTTTGTCTCGCACCTCCATGCCGATAATCCTTGGCCATATGGCCTGGGTTTCCTGCTTGTGAAGTATGTCATCGTTTTGACCGACACTTGACTTCTGCAACATCTGGCCAGGTGTGGTCCTCCACACTTGAAGCAGCCTTGTAGCCCTTGGTTTACATTCTGCCTCTGTCCTCCAACCTCTCTAACTCTTTGTAGTGGCCTATTGTACGACCTCTGACCTAACTGAAACCTTCCACCACAACTCAGCTCCTCCGACCAGCATGAAGAAGGCATAGGTGACCTTCTAGGCCTCATTGCAATGCATAGCGATGAAGATATTCTCTAATTTTTGCACCCACAACTCAGCTCCCTCTGGATTGTAGTCCCCATTAAACTGAGCAGGCTTCCCCTTCAGGAAAGCTTCTATACCAGCGTCCTCATTCCTTACACCCTTTTGCTGTTGTTGTTGTTGTTACTGATCCCGGGTTAGTTGGATAAGATGATTGTTTTACTGGGTTTGCTGTAGTACCGCAACTACCGACTCCCTCACTGTTTTGATAGTTTCAAGAGATTCAGCTCCATTCTCGGTATGTGAAGCTTCCGCTTCCTGGTCTCTATTTGGTCTGGTCCTGCATCCACCTATACCTATACTTCTTCCTCCCCGAGCCATTGGTTTCTATTTCAAGTAATCATTAGCTTAGAGTTTAAACATGATAAGCAACATAATTACATATATCTACTTATCATTCATACAACAATCAAACAACGATCAATCGCACTCCTTCTACCCTTCTAGAAATAGTCGAACTCTCTCGCAAAGATGACAAACTTAGCCAGTTCAACTTTCTAACACCTCACAGTTCTCGATTCTAAATCGGACTGTGATGTATCAACAACCCCCAAGGTCCATGCAGAACCAAACTTCTCTGATACCACCCAAATGTGACGTCCCCAAGTTCCACTCAAGGAAGCCCCATTATCCCAATTACTTTATTAACTAAGACTTAACGATATTATTACGCGGTTATTAAAACAAACAAGACAAAGCAATAAAACATCCAACGTAAGCACGTATTTAAAACATACATCAGAGTAAAGCATAACAGGGAAAGATAAAGCATATACATGCAATATATATAAATATACGTGGTTGCCCCATCAGTAGGGTACTATACTGTATACATACAACTGTACATGAGTAAACTGAAAGTAAAACATATACATCAAAGGGACTCAAAAGCTCATGCTTGTAAGCTCTCCCTACCCTTCTCAAAATACATCAAAATAATCTCACCTCATGCTCTACAGAAGACGCACTGGCGACATCACGTCCTCGATGACGTGAAAATCAGGAGCTACGCTGTCCTTCTCCATACGTGCGCCTGTAAACCCCCAGGGACACGTAGTTGGAGGAAGAACTTGACATGACGATCTGCCTATGCCGAGTGGCCCTCAGATACTGCTTAGACCTCCTGCGTGAAGGAACCTGTTTGAAACACAAGAAGGGGGGTTGAATTGTGTTTCTTATGTTTTTAAAACTTTTCGTAAGCAGATATAAGTTTTCGCAAAGGTTGGACGTTTAAAACTGTAACGGACGCAAGGAGCGTTTCCAAACACCAGTTGGACGCTTACTCAGAAGAGATAAGATAAAGAAAACAAGGGCACTAAGAAAACAAAGAGTTAGATAGAAAATAATCTAAAGCAAAGATAAGGGAGAGAAAGGAACACAAAGATGTTATCCTGGTTTACTCTTCACCAAAGAGCTACGTCCAGTCCTCTCTACTTGAGAGCTTTATCCACTATAACAAAAACCCTTTATTACAAGTATTCAATACCTCTTTAGGCAAGTATTCTAAACCTCTTCAGGCACACTAAGTATTCTTTCTACACAAGCCTCTTCAGGTTTAACCAACTAGGTTTTGAAAAGAGTTTTGTTCTACTAACACACTAAGTGTGAGAGTTTGAAACTAAAGCTTAGAACTCTTGAACAATACTCTACGCAGAGAGTGATATGAAAATAAATATCAGAGTTAGCTTTTCAAGCTTTGATGATTTTCTCTTGATTGATCTGTGTGCTTGACTATTTTTCAATTCTTTTGAATCAGTTGTGTAACACTTCAAATAATAAATTAAAAAGCTTTACATATATATTCACGCTAAACAAATAAAGCTTTATTGGATGATAATGACTACACAATAACAGGAAGAGTCTTTGGACTCAAGATTCTATTGTTACAGCTTATTATCGTCTGGTCTGATCAAGAGTTAATCCTGTTTGTAGTTTGGTCGAGTGAAAGTCTTTGGACTTAGATAGTCTTTGGACTTATATATATTTTATCCTGCACACTTAAGATAAAGCGTTAGTCCAAAAGAAATCTTTGTTCTTATGAAATTAGTCCTTTGTTAACATCAAAACTTAAGGGATTAATGGACCATAATCACTTTGGTTCCAACACTGCGATGTCCTCGTAGCACAAGTCCTCTACGAATGGTCACATGGGATGATGCTGGGGCTGCCCACACAAAGTCCCGCTCATGCTGCCTGGGTGGGTGCCACATCTGTGAGAAGGGAAGAAATTACGTCACTTTGTACGGCCCAATGATTTCTACACGAGGTGGAGTATCGCTCCCGAATAATAAGCTCACTGGTCTGGTGTACACGGTCAAAAACGTCGAGGGGTCCACCTACCACCCCTGATCATTGTGATAGATGATCTCAAGCTCGCCCAGCCCCGGCATCCGCAGTACTCTCTGAAGGTAGGGATGCATCCTCGGGTCCATAGCCGTCCTCAGCTAGCTCGTCGTCTGTTGGCAGATTGAACACATAACATACAAAGACAAGAAGGGAGATAAGTTATACAGTATATTGTATTAGGGATGATGCAGAATATATAACAAACACAAACGTCTTCCGAATGCTCTGACACTACTGTCATTTCCTAGCTAGATGTACACATACTCTTTCTATGCATGTCGGCCGGTACTAAATGTCCCTCTTAGGACAAAGATATTTGATACGTTTGCTCATCGAACAAATTGGTTTGTTCCGGTAATCCGTTCCGTTCACCTATCCCCCGATAGAGAGGGCTATCTGGGCCTCCTCAGAAGATCCACCGACAACTGGAAAGACTTAGGGTCCAGTCGGGATAATCAGACGTTCCCAGGATTACCACGACACGATAGGTGCTACCATATCGGTCTCATGTGGGCACACCTGTGGCCAATGTATCCCCTATGTCTCTCAGACCTTCCCTTCCATTTTTCGCACCGGCACTCGGTGCACCAACCTCGTGTGCCTCACGCCACACGGCTCGCCACTTGGCAAAATATGCAGATGCTATGCATGTCATCCATCCTCTTGAGCTGATATCGCACCATATGAAAACTCGATCCACGCGCCTAGCGCAAATCATCATTACATGCTCACAAACACCTCAGGCTCATAGCCCCAACCTCAAATACATGACTACCAGCTCAAACACCAACATCAGGTTCTTAGCCCTAATCATACTAAAGCACCAAGATCTCATGCATTCATGCCAACCAAGGAAACATAACACTTCAACATCAATATCATGCTCCGAAAACAATAAACATGACAACATACCAACATGATATCACAGTCAACATATTAGGCATATATCTTGAATACCACAGTTAACAGTTATTCACATAGCAACACATAGCACATATTACCAAACATCACATATCTACTAATCTAGGGTATCAAACATAGCGGCGATAGCCCAAAGTATAATAAACCTAGGGTTCAGTTACTTTGTCAAGTCTCAACCTCACGTAGGGTTTAGGATTCCCCTACACATCATAAACATGCAACACAGTTATATAAACTACCCTTGCCTCCCTGACGTGTGTAAATCTTTCTCCCTACCTGAACAGTTCTGCACGTACTTCCGTGCAACCTTCAGATGCAACCTCCACAACCGATAACCTTGCGTGCTTTCCCACAACCTCAACACTCAGCCTCCTAACACTGCCAAAGATTCCCCCGGCATGTACGTTGGGCCAACAATCGCCCCGAGCACACGTACGGGGTTCAGAAACAACCAAAAACTCAGAAACGACAACAAAATCAATGATAAACGATCGCACAACAACAAATCAAAGAACTCAAAAGACTCAGCCACGAAAATCAAGGGAAAGACTCACCAAACAGGGTTGTTCTTCGCGGCTTCTCCTAACACGGGTCCTCGCACCACTCCTCTAACGAACGCTCGGATTAAAACACCCGTAAAGCCCTAATGTGTTAGCAAAGTAACATTAGGTTGGATTAGGAGGGATAAAAGGATAGAAACTAGGACAAATACCAAAAAGAACTTAGGGTTGACGACGTTGGCACCTAGGCTTACCTCAACGAAGCTCGAAACCAAAGCTGCACCCTAGGCGAGTCCGAAGCCACGAACATGAATGTGTAGTCGGAATAGTGTTTCGATGAACGATCAAAGGTGAATCACTCAAGAACTCTATAAAACCTCTCCGGGCTCTCTCACAGGTTAGGGATGAATGGAAACTTAAGAATTTTCGTGTCAAAGTGAAATGATTCCAAAAACACAACACTTTGGGTAAATGACCAGCATGCTAAAGCGTGCAAAATTTCCCACGTCTGAGCGTTGCCACGCTTGACTGTGGGGTTTCTCCATGCTTGAGCGTGGAACCTTGTCCACTTTGCCTTCTCCCTGGCCTGACACGTGTCACACATGCGTCCAAAATCACAATAGCTGACACAACGCACTTAGGAGGCTTGAGCGTGCAACTTGCCCACGCCTAAGCATTGGCACCTTTGAGCTTGCACCTCTCCCACGCTTGAGCGTGCTGTTCATCTGGGAAGAGGCCAGCTTCCAGACTTTTGATCTCCCCTGTTACCCGTGTTATACCTTAGGCACTTCCAACATTATTCAAGTGTATTCCTAAGCTTCCAACTAAGCTTATAACTAACACACAAACAATCACGCAACCTTATGATGAACCTCAACTCCGTGCATTTTATAGGGGATATTTAGGTTGAATTTCGATGCATTTAAAGATAAATATTATTGTATTTCAGCCTTTTACTTAAGTTTTGACAGAATTGACGTTCAAAGGCAACTTGATGAACTTTTAAGGAAAAGTGAAGGTTTTAGAGCTTAAATTGGGCAGAACACTGAAGTTCTGAGGTTAGCATGGCCGTGCCATGCGAGAGCACGCTCGTGCCAACCCTCCAAAACCACCCATCCAAACAAAGCCTTACAAAAATGCTTAAGCTGACCTCTGGCGACTTAGCACGACCGTGCCATGCGAGATCACGCCTTTGCCAAAGGATGAAAGGCCTGACTTAGAGAAGCAAGGCCTATCGGAAGCTAGCACGGTCCTAATCGCGAAGAACACGGCCGTGCCAGAAGAAGAGCACACCCGTGCTGCAGCACGTGTACTAGAATGTTATTCTACGAAGTTGGTGCGCCCTAATAGATTTAAGCACGACCTGACATCCTGAAGAGGACACTCGTGCCACCTGATTGGCACGCCCGTGCTAATGGCGCAGAAGAACTAATTCAAGGCCATGTTCACATATTTTTTTGTTATAAATAGAGACCTGCTATGCCACTTTAGAAATATCTTTGAACTCTTTTTCATCTCTTTATTTCTTTGAGTACTATACTCTTATTTTAGTCTCTTAGTTTATAGTTTTTATTTCTAGAGTAGGATTTGGCACCTGGATGCTAAGTTGGAGACCACTTCTCCCTCTTCAATTATTCAGGATGCGTTTTCTCTATTAGTATGAGTAGCTAAATTCACCACTAGAGTTGTGGTGGATCTTGTGTTAGTAGAAACTCTTTTCGCTATGTCTCAGCTTTAATTCAAATCTATTTGGTTTCAACGTTACGAAGTGAATAGTGTTATTCTATTGTTCTTCATCCTATACTAGGATTGTGCACCCTTTGCGACACCCACTACCTCGCATACGATAAATGTAAAATAAATCATATAAGGTAAAATCCATAAATTAAAACCAAAAGGGTAGCAAGTACCACATGAACCAAAACGATTGAATATAAATAAAGTTACGGAAAAAATAAACCTAAAACAACCCAAATCCCGATGTCACATAATCAAAGCTGGTAACCTCTACCGATATTACATCGGAAAACAACTAATATAAACTAAACTATACTATGAGTAAGCGATCTCCTCGGGATCACTGCTCAGTTGGATGCTCACGATCCTCTGCATAACCAAAGGTACATGCAAAACCACAACAACAGTAGGGAGTAAGGAACTATGCATATGAACATAAACGGTAATAGAGCAGTTAGCAAGATGATCATGCAGCCTATAAAACATCATAATATAACATGTCATAACACATTCCAACATATCACATTATAAACATGTTATGCGATGCAATACTACTCCGCTACTCCATATGCAATGTAGATCCAATAACTAACTCAGGAAGATGATTTAGGAGTTACATATCCACATTAGCCAATAAGCACCAACGCTGGTAGTCTACCAAACTCACGGGTGAACCCCTTGGATAGCCGATCCACCTTACTCTCGGATGGACCATCACGAATGCGCTTGATTCACCTAACTCTTGGATGAATACCCGTGGACGGCCAGTTCGCCATACTCTCAAACGAACTCCTTAGTCATCATAACTTCCCCCTAAACTAACAACACCATGTCATGATGCATGCAATGCTTACATACAAACAACATGGCAACCACCTCCATCAACACCATTAACAAAGCTAACAACTTTGAGCAATAAGCATCAAAGTGATTTATCAACATCAATCTTGACCCTTAAGCATCAAGAATGATTTAACCAACAACATCGGTAACAATACGTTATTACCGATAACATCATCTTCTCATTAATTAATCTTTTTGTTAAGTCTCCATTATTACATCTTACAATATCATTATCCTAGTTCATTAACTATCCTCAAGGTTGTGTTTTATAATCTCTTATGTCATATTTTTATTTCAAAAGGTTATTAAATCTCTTTTCCTTTAAAACAGTAAAGTTTTCTTAATTCTGAGACTGGCACGGCCTGAGCACGGGCGTGCTAGCCAAATGGCATGGGCGTGCTGCACAAGAGCACGGGCGTGCTAAATAGCGTCACTTTTCTCATTTTTCCGTCATGGGCGTGCTACTGAGAGCACAGTCATGCTGGTTTTACTAGGCAAAGAGCACGGGCGTGCTCAACGCTATTGCAACGTTCTCAGTTCTAGGAACTTAGCAATTTCTCTAGATTCACACTCAAAATCAATCCTAAGGTTTGACTAATCCATTGGCATTAATCTCATCCCTCATCAACATCTTTATGTTTTATGCACATCAATTCGACTAATCCTAGTTTTAGGCTTAGTGCTAACATCCCTATGTCTTTTATTAACATAGTTTTAGCAGCAGTTTCCATCATACCAATTCATACAATATGGCATATCAACAACATCATTAACAACATCATAAACGACATGCGAATGTCATATAAATCAATTAAACAATTAAAATCATGTATAAACAACCATAACAACTTTATACAACAACTAAGGCATATAGCACACAAATAGGGTCATGGGTTAACCTTCATCTTACGCTACTTTAGAACCTATATGTTTATACTAATCCCTTCTCCCCATACCTGGCGTGACGATTCCAGCCTACGAGCCAACAAGAGCGAAGTCCACGCTTGACTCCTCGAACGGGTTCAACAGGTTCAGTAAGCTTTGACCAAAAACGCCAAGGCAAAAGGATAAGTTAATTCTCCAAACAAGAAAAGGAAAAGGAATTAGAACAAGGGTTAAACATATACCTGGATTAGATTCTTGGGGAACTAATCTACTAGTTGCCGTTCACAGCACTGGCACACGAACAACGAAGTCTGGTTTGACAAGGAGAAAACGGTTCAACACTAAACTTAAAGGATTCAAAGAAAAGGATGAACGGGGTTGGTTACCTTACCTACGAGTAACACTAAGCGAGCAGCTGAACCCCAAACGCAAAAGAAAACACCACAAGGATGTCTTCTTGATGAAGAATACCCAACAAGGATTGGGGAACGCTCAAGGATTCAATGGGAACCCAAGAGAAGGGTCAAAGATGGCTGTTTCTAACTCTAGGAATGATGGCTATGAGGTTTAGGTCGAGAAACAGAGGTATAAAAAGGATTAGGGTGAAACAAGTCGATCTAAAGCCCAAAATGCGTTTCTGGTGCGCGCGTAGAGCACGGGCGTGCTGACCAACTGGCATGGGCGTGCTGCACGAGAGTAGGGGAGTGCTGTCCTGTCAGGATCACCGATTTCACTTGTTCTACCCTATAACACGTCCTTAAACATCTCATGCAAGCATAACAACAATTGCGACCGTCCCGGCGCAGGGCGCTGTGAAAAAAAAAGATAGGTTCAAAGGAGTCGCCACCAATTTTATTTTTTGGGAAAATATTGGAAAACCCATTAATTGAAGGAAACAGGTCTTTAAAAAAAAGAGATTTGAGTTCGGGAGTCTGTTACGAGTAGGTAATGTATTAGCACCCTACATCACCCGTTCTAAGAACGGTACCTCAAGTTAATTATGCAAATTCTTTAATAACTTTAAAAATATTAATTTTACCCATTTTAAAAGTAAATAATAAAATAAACCCACAAATTATGAAAATTTAATTTTAGCTTGACAGAATGATTGATTCTGCTCCTACGTATTCCCTCGTGCGATAGAAAATTCAAAGTCAAGTAGTTGTTAATAAATTATTGTTTGGTTGGCTGATTTTAACGTTTTTTATTTTTTATTTTGAAATGATCTTTCATTCGAAAATTTCAGGATCACTAAGTTATCACAACTCAGGTATCCTGAAATCAAGGGTTAACAAGATGTCGCATCTCAGTTAACTTATTTTATTTAAGTGAAATTAGTTTAGTTTTTTTTTTTAAGGGGCTTAGGATCACCAAGTTGTCATAACTCAGGTGTCCTAAAAATCAAGGGTTAACAAGATGTCGCATCTCAGTTTATCCTTTTATTTAAAAGAAGTTAATTAGATATTTTATTATTTTTAATTTAGGGTCACCAAGTTGTCACAACTCAGGTGCCTTAAAACCAAGAGTTAACAAGATGTCATATCTCAGCTTACCCTTTTTTTTTTTGAATTACTGAATAATATTTGATTTATTAATATTGAGAATATATGTGATTTAGTAAGTATATTTTAATTAATTTGGTATGTAATAAATATTTGTATTTTTAGAAAATAGGCGTATGTGATCAAATAATAGTTGTAACAAATTGAATAAACATTTTTATTTTAATAAATCATTTTCAGGTGTGTAGATTATTATATTTTTTTAAAAAAAGAAAACATTTTTTGTGATCCAATACAATCAGCGGCACAGGTCGTAACAAAAAAACTACTGACTCAAAACACTCATACAAAGTTCAATCAACATTTAACCTAAAAAGAAAATAAAACTAAATTAAATGAGATAAAAAAAATAAATGAATTTTTTTTTTTATATAAACGATTGGCATGCAAAGGCATCACTATGGAAAACTGTCATTCCAACTATGTTGGCATCACAGCAAACACCAATCATATGCAAGCACACCAATATATTTTATTAATAAAGAAGAAAATAATACAATAAGAAGCAGTGGGGGAACATAAAACCAAAACCCCTGCTAACGAATTATTTAAACCGATAGTTAGGAAGACCTAACCTATCTCTATAAAAATCCTCCCTAAAAAGTTAGGAGTAGTGTTCCACGAAAAGAAACCTTGAATAGAGGTTCCATATGAAGTAATTTTGGCAGCACAATGGTTACCTTCACGAAATATATGAGAAACCATAAATCTCATTTTATTAATTAGAGCCAAACAATTCTTCCATCTATTTCTAAGACGCCAAGGTGTAACGCCCCGATTTTCATGTTTTCTATTTCTTTAGTATTTTAACGCCTTCATTTTATTCGAGGTCTCAGGAATAGAAATAAAATATTCCAAGACCATAGTCATGCTCGACGATATCGTAGGAAGCTACGATTAAGTTTTGAGTCGAAAACTCAAACGAAGTCCGGTCTGCGTTTTTACACTGACAGTATGATTTTACTGCTCAGAAGACCTCAGATGGACCCGTGAACGAGACAACAAGTCTTAGAATTCGATTATCTATGTTTTGGTTAAATTTTGTAAAAATTTCAGAAAAATCACTTCCTGACCTTCGTTCGGGTGGAATCCTCAATCGGGTGACGAACGGAGCCACATATGGATTTACCGGGACACGCCAATGGATAATCATAATATCACATCATCCCAGGACACTTGGGAGAGTATGCCAGAGTCTTCATGACATTCAGAAATATCTGGACGCAAAATGACCTTTTTACCCTTAAGTGAGCTTTTAAGAGGCTGAACACAGCCCTCACTCTCTCATTTTCGCATAGCCCCCTTCCCAAATTGAGCTCCATAGTTATTCTTGAGAGAAAACTTCATTTTCATCCTTGAAAAGCTTGATTTCTTGTTGGAATCACTTGATTCCTTGAGCAATCTTCCTTCATTTCAAGGTAAGATCACTTCTTTGATCTCTTAGCTTTTTGAATCTTTCTTTATTTCAAGATCAATCTTCATTTTCATGAAAAGAATTTCTTAGATCCAAAACTTTGAAAATCCATAGGAAATTGTAGAAAAATCCTTTTGAGGTAAGACCAAGTTCTTTGAACTCACATCATCAATCTCTATCTAAACCCAAGAGCTTATGATTCAACTCCCATCATAGCCCAAAATCCCCTTTTGGCCGAACCCTACTTGACGATGATGAATAGTGTTTTCATCAATTTTTGATTTCTAACACTTGATTTCATCCTTAGCTTTCCTAATGCCTTTGAATCCATGAAATGGAAAACCAAAACCAATTCCTAACCTTTTTAACCTAGGGTGGCCGAAATCCTCTTTGTTAGAATTGTTGAGATTGGCTTTGATTGTTGTTTAATGTTGGATTGTTGTGTTGTTGTAGTTGTTGACGATTGCCAGGAGGTTCACAGACCGATCAACCGACTTTGATCCGGGAACCTGCTCATCAACAGGTATGGGGGGTGAACCTCATCACACCAAGATGGTGGTAGTGAAGATGGTTGTTTAAGTTTATGTGTGGGTGAAGCCCTTTAGTTTCGGTTCACTTTTATGTGTTAAGTTTCGTTAAGTTCTCTTGAAGAACAAGATTGTCTTGATGAGTTTATGCATTGGTATGTTGTAGTGTGCTTTAGCATATGTTGATAATGAGATGATTGAATGAAAATCTTTTCATGTATGTTGAAAAACCTATCTTGATCACTAGATCAAGTATGGATTTTTATGTTTGATTATGAGACCATGATGTGTGATGGACTTGGATGTTTGATTTTGATGTAGTAATGTGTATTGTGGTTTATCATGATTGTGTGAGCTTTTGAGCTACATTTGCTTTGTTGGTGAAGCAAAGTCTCCATTTTTCATTGGAGTAGGCTTGTGGCCTTAGTAAGAGGAAAATATAAGAACATGTGTTGTTCTTGTTTTGGCAAGGTTTTGATGCAACAAAACATGATTTCATAACCTACGTTTCAAATAGAAACAAAAGTGATTTTGATCCAAAGATCAAACAAAGTTTTAACCTTTAAAGTGTGTCACCAAAGTGGAAAAATGTCTTTTCTTTAGCCGTAGGTCTTTTAATCAAACTAAGTGTTTCAGAAGAAGAATTAATGAATGAGTTAGGGAAAATGAAAAATAGGGCACTCGCCCAGCGAACCCCGTCTCGCCCCGCGAGACAGAGGGAAGACAAGGCATTCGCCAAGCTAACCTTGCCTCACCTCGCGAGACAGTGGACTAGCCCGAGCAGTAAAGATGCAGCTTCTCGGCCTCGCGTCGCGAAGTCATCTCGCCTCGCGAACCGCCTAAGTAGCAAAGATGCAGCTTCTCGGCCTCACGTAGCGAAGCAGTTCTCGCCCCGCGAACCGCCTAAGTAGTGAAGATGCAGCTTCTCTGCCTCGCATCGCGATATAATCCTCGCCTCACGAAGCAGAAAGACTATCTAAACAATAAGATAACTTCTCAGCCTCGCGTCGCGATATAGACCTTCGCCTCGCGAGAAATGGTTTGTTTATAAAGAGTGTTTTTCAACTCAAACTGTAAAGTTTTACGCTTTAAAACCTAAGTTAAGTAATTAACTTAGAGTTGAAGACAAGGGATAATTAAGTATAATATATGGTGAAACAAGACCATATACTATACCATTTAATGGTGAAGTTGTGTTAAGTTCTCTTGGAGAACAATGTGTGATATTTGTAGTTATGCTTGTATGCCTTATCATATGTTTTATGATGATGTTGTCTAGGTGAGAAAATGAGTTTTCAATTGAGAAGTTGTTTTGGTTTACAAAGGAGTTTTTAACTCAACTCGTAAAGTTTTACACATTAAAAACCTAAGTTAAGTAATTGACTTAGAGTCGAAGACAAGGGATAATTAAGTATGGTATGTGGTGGAACAAGACCATATACTATACCATTGATGACCTAGTACATCAATGACTTCATAAGACATAAACACAAACATGAAACGTTTTGGGTTTTGGAACAGTAGTTCGACGATGGACCGGTGATTCGGATCCCGATCAGTCGTTCAATTGTTTCAGTCTTGTGATGACTCGATCCCTGAGGGATCACGAGATTTATCCTATGGATAAAAGGTTTTGTTTTTCAAAGACACGTATAGTTCCTAAGGAAGAGAACCTTAGTAGACTTCGAGGGTTATCCGGGGGATAGACATTGCTTGATCGCATCTGCTTTGTGTAAGCATTGGCATTTCATTTGCATAGTCGTAAGGCCTTGAGCCTAGGAGTTGAGCTTACACCTTGATGCTGGTGCGAATCTTACGGTGACGATCTTCAATGGTCTTTTTGGAGTTATCAGGGTTGGAAGGGCTTACATGTGACCAGTTGGTAGCTCTTTTGTGTCGTGGCGAATCCGTGCAATACACTGATATCCTCTACTAGATGCCGTACTTTTCATGTTTGGTCGAGAGTGTTTCCGTAAAGCTAGATACGTGCACGTTACGAATGTTGTAGCATCTTGCTCATGGCTGACAGAAACCGGAACATGTCCTCCCATTCACTCTCTCCGAATGTTTTGTTAGCTCCATGGAGTAGGGGTCAGAGTAGTACCCAGTGACGTTGACATTGAGTCATATACATTGCATTGCATTGCATGGCTATTGATGTTTACATTTACTATTATACATCGCTGTATTGTTTAAGAATGCCTTATATTATGCTGTTAAATGTTTAGCATGATATTATGTTGTTGACTGCTTAATATGATTTATATTGAAAACCTTTTTAAGCATGTTGGGTAGGCTGTTACCCGGTGAGTTGTCCCGTTTTTATTACTGCTGTTTTGTTGTGTTGATGAACGAGAATCTCACCCATATCTGTATGTTTTCTGTTGGTACTTGTTGTTGCTGCTTGAACAGATGGACGTGATGATGGTTCAGTCCAGTAGTCTCCTTGAGCCCATAGGCGGACTCTTTTTGCTGTTTTAGTTTTGTTGTCAGCCAGACTATGTCAGTTTTTGTAGTACCTTTTGGGAGCTACGACTCCTAGTACTTATTGTATTTCTTATATCAGTTATACATTAGACCTATGTCTGTATATAGTATTATTTCTATTTCTGTTCAGTGTTTATTATACAGCATGTTCTAGAAATGCATGGCGAACCTAAGTTCGTTTATTAGTATTATTTACCTTTACTAATCCCATTACATCTTGTGAAAAGAAAAAAAAAACCATATTTTCCGCATTAATAAATATTTTCGGCCTTATAAACGTTCGGGAATGTGACACTCGGGAGAGGGTGTTGCACAAGGGACAACGCTGCTGGAATTAAATGCAAAAAGAACAAGTTGGGAATCACATTCTAACAAAAACTTATGCCCCCTTTTTTTATATGCCAATTCAATTGCCATCATAGCACCTGTTAGCTCAGCAATGAAGGCATTAGAAATTCCAAAATTAGCAGCAAAACAACCAAGAGCATCCGCATTATGGCCCTTGTAAATCCCCTCACAAGCAGTTGGACTGTAACGCCCCGATTTTTACGTTTTCTAATTCTTCAGTATTTTAATGTCTTTATTTTATTCGAGGTCTTAGGAATGGAAATAAAATATTCTGAGACCATAATCATGCTCGAAGATATCGTAGGAGGCTACGATTAAGTTTTGAGTCAAAAACTCAAACGGAGTCCGGTCTGCGTTTTTACACTGACAGTATGATTTTACTGCTCAGAAGACCTCATATGGACCTGTGAACGAGACAATAAGTCTTAGAATTCGATGCTCTACGTTTTGGTTAAATTTCGTAAAAATCTCAGAAAAATAACTTCCTGACCTTCGTTCGGGCGGAATCCTCAATCGGGTGACGAACGGAGCCACATATGGATTTACCGGGACTCACCAACAGATAATCTTGATATCACATCATCCCAGGACACTTGGGAGAGTATACCAGAGTCGTCATGACGTTCGGAAATATCTGGACGCAAAATGATCAAAATACCCCTAACCTTAGTCTTTTACACTTTTACCATTTTACCCTTTTGGGCAAATGACCTTTTTACCCTAAAGTGAGCTCTTAAGATGCTGAACTCAGCCCCTCACTCTCTCATTTCCGCACAGCCCCTCCAAAGATAGAGCTCCATAGTTGTTCTTGAGAGAAAACACCATTGTTGGTCTTTTGCTCCTTGATTTCTTGTTGGAATCACTTGATTCCTTGAGCAATCTTCCTTCATTTCAAGGTAAGATCACTTCTATGATCTCTTAGCTTCTTGAATCTTTCTTTATTTCCAGATCAATCTTCATTTTCATGAAAAGAATTTCTTAGATCCAAAACTTTGAAAATCCATAGGAAATTGTAGAAAAATCCTTTTGAGGTAAGACCAAGTTCTTTGAACTCACATCATCAATCTCTACCTAAACCCAAGAGCTTATGATTCAACTCCCATCATAGCCCAAAATCCCTTTTTGGCCGAACCCTTCTTGATGATGATGAATAGTGTTTTCATCAATTTTTGATTTCTAACACTTGATTTCATCCTTAGCTTTCCTAATGCCTTTGAATCCATGAAATGAGAAACCAAGATCAATTCCTAACCTTTTTAACCTAGGGTGGCCGAAATCCTCTTTGTTAGAATTGTTGAGGTTGGCTTTGATTGTTGTTTAATGTTTGATTGTTATGTTGTTGTAGTTGTTGACGATTGCCAGGAGGTTCACAAACCGATCAACCGACTTTGATCTGGAAATCTGCTCATCAACAGGTATGGGGGTGAACCTCATTCACACCAAGATGGGGGTAGTGAAGATGGTTATTTAAGTTATGTGTGGGTGAAACCCTTTAGTTTGGGTTCACTTTTAATGGTGAAGTTGTGTTAAGTTCTCTTGGAGAACAATGTGTGATATTTGTAGTTATGCTTGTATGCCTTATCATGTGTTTTATGATGATGTTGTCTAGGTGAGAAAATGATTTTTCAATTGAGAAGTTGTTTTGGTTTACAAAGGAGTTTTTAACTCAACTCGTAAAGTTTTACACATTAAAGACCTAAGTTAAGTAATTGACTTAGAGTCGAAGACAAGGGATAACTAAGTATGGTATGTGGTGGAACAAGACCATATATTATACCATTGATGACCTAGTACATCAATGACTTCATAAGGCATAATCACAAACATGAAACTTTTTGGGTTTTGGAACAGTAGTTCGACGATGGACCGGTGATTCGGACCCCGATCAGTCGTTCAATTATTTCAGTCTTGTGATGACTCGATCCCGGAGGGATCACAAGATTTATCCGGTGGATAAAGGTTTTGTTTTTCAAAAGACGCGTATAGTTCCTAAGGAAGAGAACCTTAGTAGACTTCGAGGTTTATCCGGGGGATAGACATTGCTTGATCGCATCTGCTTTGTGTAAGCATTGGCATTTCATTTGCATAGTAGTAAGGCCTTGAGCCTAGGAGTTGAGCTTACACCTTGATGCGGGTACGAATCTTACGGTGACGATCTTCAATGGTCTTTTGGGAGGTATCAGGGTTGGAAGGGCTGACATGTGACTAGTTGATGATTCTTCTGTGTCGTGGCGAATCCGTGCAATACACTGATATCCTCTACTAGATGTCGTACTTTTCATGTTTGGTCGAGAGTGTTACCATAAAGCCAGATACGTGCACGTTACGAATGTTGTAGCATCTTGCTCATGGCTGGCAGAAACCGGAACATGTCCTCCCATTCACTCTCTCCGAATGTTTTGTTAGCTCCATGGAGTAGAGGTCAGAGTAGTACCCAGTGACATTGACATTGAGTCATATACATTGCATTGCATTGCATGGCTATTGATGTTTACATTTACTATCATACATCGCTGTATTGTTTAAGAATGCCTTATATTATGCTGTTAAATGTTTAGCATGATATTATGTTGTTGACTGCTTAATATGATTTATATTGAAAACCTTTTTAAGCATGTTGGGTAGGCTGTTACCCGGTGAGTTGTCCCGTTTTTATTACTGCTGTTTTGTTGTGTTGATGAACGAGAATCTCACCCATATCTGTATGTTTTCTGTTGGTACTTGTTGTTGCTGCTTGAACAGATGGACGTGATGATGGTTCAGTCCAGTAGTCTCCTTGAGCCCATAGGCGGACTCTTTTTGCTGTTTTAGTTTTGTTGTCAGCCAGACTATGTCAGTTTTTGTAGTACCTTTTGGGACCTACGACTCCTAGTACTTATTGTATTTCTTATATCAGTTATACATTAGACCTATGTCTGTATATAGTATTATTTCTATTTCTGTTCAGTGTTTATTATACAGCATGTTCTAGAAATGCATGGCGAACCTAAGTTCGTTTATTAGTATTATTTACCTTTACTAATCCCATTACATCTTGTGAAAAGAAAAAAAAAACCATATTTTCCGCATTAATAAATATTTTCGGCCTTATAAACGTTCGGGAATGTGACACTCGGGAGAGGGTGTTGCACAAGGGACAACGCTGCTGGAATTAAATGCAAAAAGAACAAGTTGGGAATCACATTCTAACAAAAACTTATGCCCCCTTTTTTTATATGCCAATTCAATTGCCATCATAGCACCTGTTAGCTCAGCAATGAAGGCATTAGAAATTCCAAAATTAGCAGCAAAACAACCAAGAGCATCCGCATTATGGCCCTTGTAAATCCCCTCACAAGCAGTTGGACTGTAACGCCCCGATTTTTACGTTTTCTAATTCTTCAGTATTTTAATGTCTTTATTTTATTCGAGGTCTTAGGAATGGAAATAAAATATTCTGAGACCATAATCATGCTCGAAGATATCGTAGGAGGCTACGATTAAGTTTTGAGTCAAAAACTCAAACGGAGTCCGGTCTGCGTTTTTACACTGACAGTATGATTTTACTGCTCAGAAGACCTCATATGGACCTGTGAACGAGACAATAAGTCTTAGAATTCGATGCTCTACGTTTTGGTTAAATTTCGTAAAAATCTCAGAAAAATAACTTCCTGACCTTCGTTCGGGCGGAATCCTCAATCGGGTGACGAACGGAGCCACATATGGATTTACCGGGACTCGCCAACAGATAATCTTGATATCACATCATCCCAGGACACTTGGGAGAGTATACCAGAGTCGTCATGACGTTCGGAAATATCTGGACGCAAAATGACCAAAATACCCCTAACCTTAGTCTTTTACACTTTTACCATTTTACCCTTTTGGGCAAATGACCTTTTTACCCTTAAGTGAGCTCTTAAGATGCTGAACTCAGCCCCTCACTCTCTCATTTCCGCACAGCCCCTCCAAAGATAGAGCTCCATAGTTGTTCTTGAGAGAAAACACCATTGTTGGTCTTTTGCTCCTTGATTTCTTGTTGGAATCACTTGATTCCTTGAGCAATCTTCCTTCATTTCAAGGTAAGATCACTTCTATGATCTCTTAGCTTCTTGAATCTTTCTTTATTTCCAGATCAATCTTCATTTTCATGAAAAGAATTTCTTAGATCCAAAACTTTGAAAATCCATAGGAAATTGTAGAAAAATCCTTTTGAGGTAAGACCAAGTTCTTTGAACTCACATCATCAATCTCTACCTAAACCCAAGAGCTTATGATTCAACTCCCATCATAGCCCAAAATCCCTTTTTGGCCGAACCCTTCTTGATGATGATGAATAGTGTTTTCATCAATTTTTGATTTCTAACACTTGATTTCATCCTTAGCTTTCCTAATGCCTTTGAATCCATGAAATGAGAAACCAAGATCAATTCCTAACCTTTTTAACCTAGGGTGGCCGAAATCCTCTTTGTTAGAATTGTTGAGGTTGGCTTTGATTGTTGTTTAATGTTTGATTGTTATGTTGTTGTAGTTGTTGACGATTGCCAGGAGGTTCACAAACCGATCAACCGACTTTGATCTGGAAATCTGCTCATCAACAGGTATGGGGGTGAACCTCATTCACACCAAGATGGGGGTAGTGAAGATGGTTATTTAAGTTATGTGTGGGTGAAACCCTTTAGTTTGGGTTCACTTTTAATGGTGAAGTTGTGTTAAGTTCTCTTGGAGAACAATGTGTGATATTTGTAGTTATGCTTGTATGCCTTATCATGTGTTTTATGATGATGTTGTCTAGGTGAGAAAATGATTTTTCAATTGAGAAGTTGTTTTGGTTTACAAAGGAGTTTTTAACTCAACTCGTAAAGTTTTACACATTAAAGACCTAAGTTAAGTAATTGACTTAGAGTCGAAGACAAGGGATAACTAAGTATGGTATGTGGTGGAACAAGACCATATATTATACCATTGATGACCTAGTACATCAATGACTTCATAAGGCATAATCACAAACATGAAACTTTTTGGGTTTTGGAACAGTAGTTCGACGATGGACCGGTGATTCGGACCCCGATCAGTCGTTCAATTATTTCAGTCTTGTGATGACTCGATCCCGGAGGGATCACAAGATTTATCCGGTGGATAAAGGTTTTGTTTTTCAAAAGACGCGTATAGTTCCTAAGGAAGAGAACCTTAGTAGACTTCGAGGTTTATCCGGGGGATAGACATTGCTTGATCGCATCTGCTTTGTGTAAGCATTGGCATTTCATTTGCATAGTAGTAAGGCCTTGAGCCTAGGAGTTGAGCTTACACCTTGATGCGGGTACGAATCTTACGGTGACGATCTTCAATGGTCTTTTGGGAGGTATCAGGGTTGGAAGGGCTGACATGTGACTAGTTGGTGATTCTTCTGTGTCGTGGCGAATCCGTGCAATACACTGATATCCTCTACTAGATGTCGTACTTTTCATGTTTGGTCGAGAGTGTTACCATAAAGCCAGATACGTGCACGTTACGAATGTTGTAGCATCTTGCTCATGGCTGGCAGAAACCGGAACATGTCCTCCCATTCACTCTCTCCGAATGTTTTGTTAGCTCCATGGAGTAGAGGTCAGAGTAGTACCCAGTGACATTGACATTGAGTCATATACATTGCATTGCATTGCATGGCTATTGATGTTTACATTTACTATCATACATCGCTGTATTGTTTAAGAATGCCTTATATTATGCTGTTAAATGTTTAGCATGATATTATGTTGTTGACTGCTTAATATGATTTATATTGAAAACCTTTTTAAGCATGTTGGGTAGGCTGTTACCCGGTGAGTTGTCCCGTTTTTATTACTGCTGTTTTGTTGTGTTGATGAACGAGAATCTCACCCATATCTGTATGTTTTCTGTTGGTACTTGTTGTTGCTGCTTGAACAGATGGACGTGATGATGGTTCAGTCCAGTAGTCTCCTTGAGCCCATAGGCGGACTCTTTTTGCTGTTTTAGTTTTGTTGTCAGCCAGACTATGTCAGTTTTTGTAGTACCTTTTGGGAGCTACGACTCCTAGTACTTATTGTATTTCTTATATCAGTTATACATTAGACCTATGTCTGTATATAGTATTATTTCTATTTCTGTTCAGTGTTTATTATACAGCATGTTCTAGAAATGCATGGCGAACCTAAGTTCGTTTATTAGTATTATTTACCTTTACTAATCCCATTACATCTTGTGAAAAGAAAAAAAAAACCATATTTTCCGCATTAATAAATATTTTCGGCCTTATAAACGTTCGGGAATGTGACACTCGGGAGAGGGTGTTGCACAAGGGACAACGCTGCTGGAATTAAATGCAAAAAGAACAAGTTGGGAATCACATTCTAACAAAAACTTATGCCCCCTTTTTTTATATGCCAATTCAATTGCCATCATAGCACCTGTTAGCTCAGCAATGAAGGCATTAGAAATTCCAAAATTAGCAGCAAAACAACCAAGAGCATCCGCATTATGGCCCTTGTAAATGCCCCCACAAGCAGCTGGACTGTAACGCCTTGATTTTTACGTTTTCTAATTCTTCAGTATTTTAATGTCTTTATTTTATTCGAGGTCTTAGGAATGGAAATAAAATATTCTGAGACCATAATCATGCTCGAAGATATCGTAGGAGGCTACGATTAAGTTTTGAGTCAAAAACTCAAACGGAGTCCGGTCTGCGTTTTTACACTGACAGTATGATTTTACTGCTCAGAAGACCTCATATGGACCTGTGAACGAGACATTAAGTCTTAGAATTCGATGCTCTACGTTTTGGTTAAATTTCGTAAAAATCTCAGAAAAATAACTTCCTGACCTTCGTTCGGGCGGAATCCTCAATCGGGTGACGAACGGAGCCACATATGGATTTACCGGGACTCGCCAACAGATAATCTTGATATCACATCATCCCAGGACACTTGGGAGAGTATACCAGAGTCGTCATGACGTTCGGAAATATCTGGACGCAAAATGATCAAAATACCCCTAACCTTAGTCTTTTACACTTTTACCATTTTACCCTTTTGGGCAAATGACCTTTTTACCCTTAAGTGAGCTCTTAAGATGCTGAACTCAGCCCCTCACTCTCTCATTTTCGCACAGCCCCTCCAAAGATAGAGCTCCATAGTTGTTCTTGAGAGAAAACACCATTGTTGGTCTTTTGCTCCTTGATTTCTTGTTGGAATCACTTGATTCCTTGAGCAATCTTCCTTCATTTCAAGGTAAGATCACTTCTATGATCTCTTAGCTTCTTGAATCTTTCTTTATTTCCAGATCAATCTTCATTTTCATGAAAAGAATTTCTTAGATCCAAAACTTTGAAAATCCATAGGAAATTGTAGAAAAATCCTTTTGAGGTAAGACCAAGTTCTTTGAACTCACATTATCAATCTCTACCTAAACCCAAGAGCTTATGATTCAACTCCCATCATAGCCCAAAATCCCTTTTTGGCCGAACCCTTCTTGATGATGATGAATAGTGTTTTCATCAATTTTTGATTTCTAACACTTGATTTCATCCTTAGCTTTCCTAATGCCTTTGAATCCATGAAATGGGAAACCAAGATCAATTCCTAACCTTTTTAACCTAGGGTGGCCGAAATCCTCTTTGTTAGAATTGTTGAGGTTGGCTTTGATTGTTGTTTAATGTTTGATTGTTATGTTGTTGTAGTTGTTGACGATTGCCAGGAGGTTCACAAACCGATCAACCGACTTTGATCTGGAAATCTGCTCATCAACAGGTATGGGGGTGAACCTCATTCACACCAAGATGGGGGTAGTGAAGATGGTTGTTTAAGTTATGTGTGGGTGAAACCCTTTAGTTTGGGTTCACTTTTAATGGTGAAGTTGTGTTAAGTTCTCTTGGAGAACAATGTGTGATATTTGTAGTTATGCTTGTATGCCTTATCATGTGTTTTATGATGATGTTGTCTAGGTGAGAAAATGAGTTTTCAATTGAGAAGTTGTTTTGGTTTACAAAGGAGTTTTTAACTCAACTCGTAAAGTTTTACACATTA
>CM077348.1:75074599-75084599 GCA_039655645.1 Ammopiptanthus mongolicus
GTTGGTGGCGAACTCGCTTTGGGAAAAAACGTATTAGTAGCTTATATGCCCTGGGAAGGTTACAATTCTGAAGATGCTGTACTCATTAGTGAGCGTCTGGTCTATGACGATATTTATACTTCTTTTGACATACGAAAATATGAAATTCAGACTCATGTGACAAGCCATGGTCCTGAAAGAATCACTAATGAAATTCCACACCTAGAAGCCCATTTACTCCGAAATTTAGACAAAAATGGAATTGTGATCCTAGGATCTTGGGTAGAGACGGGCGATATTTTAGTGGGTAAATTAACACCTCAAATGGCGAAAGAATCCTCGTATGCCCCGGAAGATAGATTATTACGAGCTATACTTAGCATTCAGGTCTCGACCTCAAAGGAAACTTGTCTAAAACTACCTATAGGCGGTAGGGGTCGAGTTATTGATGTGAGATGGATCCACAAAAAGAGGGGTTCTAGTTATAATCCAGAAACGATTCGTATATATATTTCACAGAAATGTGAAATCAAAGTAGGTGATAAAGTGGCCGGGAGACATGGAAATAAAGGTATCGTTTCAAAAATTTTGTCTAGACAGGATATGCCTTATTTGCAAGATGGAAGACCCGTTGATATGGTCTTCAATCCATTAGGGGTACCTTCCCGAATGAATGTAGAACAGATATTTGAATGCTCACTAGGGTTAGCGGGGGGTATGCTAGATAGACATTATCGAATAGCACCTTTTGATGAGAGATATGAACAAGAGGCTTCGAGAAAACTAGTATTTTCTGAATTATATGAAGCCAGTAAACAAACATTGAATCCATGGATATTTGAACCCGAGTATCCGCGAAAAAGCAGAATATTTGATGGAAGAACAGGGAATCTTTTTGAACAGCCTGTTATAATGGGAAAGCCTTATATCTTGAAATTAATTCATCAAGTTGATGATAAAATACATAGACGTTCCAGTGGACATTATGCACTTGTTACGCAACAACCCCTTAGAGGAAGGGCCAAGCAAGGAGGACAACGGGTAGGCGAAATGGAGGTTTGGGCCCTCGAGGGATTTGGTGTTGCTCATATTTTACAAGAAATGCTTACTTATAAATCTGATCATATTAAAGCTCGCCAAGAAGTACTCGGGATTACGATCATTGGAGGAACAATACCTAAACCTGCGGATGCTCCAGAATCTTTTCGATTGCTCGTTCGAGAATTACGATCTTTGGCTCTGGAACTGAATCATTTCCTTATATCTGAGAAGAACTTTCGGATTCATAGGAAGGAAGCTTAATTGGACTGAATCTGAATTTTTATTCTATGTTCTATGATTGATCAGTATAAACATCAACAACTCCGAATTGGATTAGTTTCTACTCAACAAATAAGTGCTTGGGCAAAAAAAAATCCTACCTAATGGAGAGATAGTTGGGGAGGTAACAAAACCCTATACTTTTCATTACAAAACCAATAAGCCTGAAAAAGATGGATTATTTTGTGAAAGAATTTTTGGGCCTATAAAAAGTGGGATTTGTACTTTAGAATTTGTCGATTCTCGGATACGTAGATATCAAATGGGCTGTATAAAACTGGCATGCCCAGTAACCCACGTGTGGTATTTGAAACGTCTTCCTAGTTATATCGTGAATCTTTTAGATAAATCTCTTAAAGAATTAGAAGGTCTAGTATACTGCGATGTGTGATTTGGTCAAAATTATTATCGTACAGATTCCGAATGAGAAACTGTCATTCCATTCAATTGAATTGGGATGCCCTGGATCTGACATGTCTCTTGGGCTAAGTAACATGAAGCTCAGAATTATGGGTGTATTGAATACTCCCAAATTAAATAAAAAGGGAATTGGTCTATGGTCCATTCAGTAATAGCTGTACCTCGTGAAAAAAGACTTTTTTGTGGAATTTAATATTCCATTTTTTCTTTTAGAAAGAACTTAATTTTAGTTCAAATAAGCAAATATATCATGACATGGTTACAACAGTCCTATCCATCGCCTATAGGCTTAAGGACATCATCGTAGCATAACCGTCGAGGTGAAGTCTGGACCTAAAAGATCGAATGGAATGATACATAGACAAGGAAATCTCTTATGAATTCCAGGATACTCCTTTAATTTAGAATTAAATTAAGAGGATTCCTCATTCGAAGGGGGAAGACTACTCAAGAATTTTACATTTCATTTCTTTTCTGTTGTAATTGAAAATTGGATCAATAATTCAGAAAATCTAAATAAAAAAGAAGAATGCATCAATGAAATGTTGCTTGGTCTTTATTGTATTGATAACTTGAGTAAAGAGTAAACCTTTTTTTAGATTAGAGGTTTTATAGAACTTGAAAGTGGAAACCCCTTTCTTTATCTTTATTTGGTGTAACTACTTGAACCATATGAGAGGAAACTTTCACGTCCGATTTTGAAAGGGGGAGATCCTATTGGATAGGATCCTATCCAAATTTTTCGTTTGCTAGGCCCGTAGTTAAAAAACCCACTTTCTTACGATTACGAGGTTCATTCGAATATGAAATCCAATTCTGGAAATACAACATCCCACTTTTTCTTACTACCCAAGGTTTCGATATATTTCGAAATCGAGAAATTTCTAGTGGAGCAGGTGCTATCCGAGAACAATTAGCCGATCTGGATTTGAGAATTCTTATTGATTCTTCGTTGGTAGAGTGGAAAGAGTTAGGGGAAGAGGGATCCACGGACAATGAAAATGAATGGGAAGATCGAAAAGTTGGAAGAAGAAAGAATTTTTTGGTTCGACGCATGGAATTAGCTAAGCATTTTATTCGAACAAATATAGAACCAGAATGGATGGTTTTATGTCTCTTACCAGTTCTTCCTCCCGAATTGAGACCGATTATTCAAATAGACGGGGGTAAACTAATGAGCTCGGATATTAATGAACTCTATAGAAGAGTTATCTATCGGAACAGTACTCTTATTGATCTATTAACAACAAGTAGATCTACGCCAGGGAAATTAGTAATGCGTCAGGAGAAATTGGTACAAGAAGCCGCAGATACAGTTCTTGATAATGGAATCGGCGGACAACCAATGAGAAACGATCATAATAAGGTTTACAAATCGTTTTCAGATTTAATTGAGGGCAAAGAGGGAAGACATCGTGAGACTCTGCTTGGCAAACGGGTTGATTATTCGGGGCGTTCTGTCATTGTCGTAGGTCCATCACTTTCATTACATCGATGTGGATTGCCCCGCAAAATAGCAATAGAACTTTTCCAGACATTTGTAATTCGTGGTTTAATTCGAAAACATTTTGCTTCGAACATAGGAGTTGCTAAGAGTAAAATTCAGGAAAAAGAACCCATTGTATGGGAAATACTTCAAGAAATTATGCAGGGGCATCCCGTATTGCTGAATAGAGCGCCCACTCTGCATAGATTAGGCATACGGGCATTCCAACCCATTTTAATCGAAGGGCGCGCTATTTGTTTACATCCATTAGTTTGTAAGGGATTCAATGCAGACTTTGACGGAGATCAAATGGCTGTTCATGTGCCTTTATCTTTGGAGGCTCAAGCAGAAGCTCGTTTACTTATGTTTTCTCATACGAACCTCTTGTCTTCGGCTATTGGGGATCCCATTTCCGTACCAACTCAAGATATGCTTATTGGGCTTTACGTATTAGCGAGCGGGAATCGTCGAGGTATTTGTGCAAATAGGTATAATCTGCGTAATCGCAGAAATTCTAAAATGAAAGAATTCACGAAAATAACTATAAGTATACAAAAAAAACAAAAGAACCCTTTTTTTGTAATTCCTATGATGCAATTGGAGCTTATCGACAGAAAAGAATCAATTTCGACAGTCCTTTGTAGCTCCAGTGGCGACTAGATCAACGCGTTATTTAGTCAAGAGAAGCTCCTATCGAAGTTCACTACGAATCTTTAGGTACCTATCATGATATTTATGGGCATTATCTAGTAGTCAGAAGTATAAAAAAACAAATTCGTTGTATATACATTCGAACCACTATTGGTCATATTTCTTTTTATCGAGAAATCGAAGAAGCTATACAAGGCTTTTGCCGGGCCCATTCATATGGTATCTAGGCTAAGTAAATTTCGGATACCAGTGTGAATTCAGGTCTTCCCGGTTGGTTCAACTATGATCCTAGTTTCTAAATTTTGATGCGAATCAAGATAAAGAAAAGGAAGTTTTCCAATCATTGACTCAAACCCATTGTCGAACCGAACCCCACTGAGAGGAATATGGAGGTACTTATGGCAGAACGGGACAATCTAGTCTTTCACAATAAAGTGATAGGTGGAACTGCCATTAAACGACTTATTAGCAAATTGATAGATCACTTCGGAATGGCATATACATCACACATCCTAGATCAAGTAAAGACTCTGGGGTTCCATCAAGCTACTGCTACATCCATTTCATTAGGAATTGATGATCTTTTAACAATCCCTTCTAAGGGATAGCTAGTCAAAGATGCTGAACAACAAAGTTTGATTTTGGAAAAACATCATCATTATGGGAATGTACATGCGGTAGAAAAATTACAACAATCCATTGAGATATGGTATGCTACAAGTGAATATTTGCAACAAGAAATGAATCCAAATTTCAGGATGACTGACCCTTTTAATCCAGTCCATATAATGTCTTTTTCGGGAGTTAGGGGGAATGCATCTCAAGTACACCAATTAGTAGGTATGAGAGGGTTAATGTCGGATCCACAAGGACAAATGATTGATTTACCCATTCAAAGTAATTTGCGCGAAGGACTGTCTTTAACAGAATATATCATTTCTTGCTACGGCGCCCGTAAAGGGGTTGTGGATACTGCTGTACGAACATCAGATGCTGGATATCTTACACGCAGACTTGTTGAAGTGGTTCAACACATTGTTGTACGTCGAACAGATTGCGGTACCATTCGAGGGATTTCTGTGACTACCCGGAATGGAATGATGCCGGAAAGAATTTTGATCCAAAAATTAATTGGTCTTGTATTAGCAGACGATATATATATAGGTTCACGATGCATTGCCATTAGAAATCAAGATATTGGGATTGGACTTCTCAATCCATTCATAACCTTTCAAACACAACCAATATCTATTCGAACTCCCTTTACTTGTAGGAATACATCTCGGATCTGCCGATTGTGTTATGGCCGGAGTCCTACCCATGGCGACCTAGTGGAATTGGGAGAAGCTGTAGGTATTATCGCGGGCCAATCTATTGGAGAACCGGGAACTCAACTAACATTAAGAACTTTTCATACCGGCAGAGTATTCACAGGGGCTACTGCAGAACATGTGCGAGCCCCTTCTAATGGAAAAATAAATAAATATAAATATATATATATATATATATATATATATATATATATATATATATATATAATGAGGATTTAGTTCATCCTACGCATACACGTCATGGGCATCCCGCTTTTCTATGTTATATAGACTTGTATGTAACTATTGAAAGTGACGATATTATACATAACGTGACTATTCAGCCAAAAAGCTTTCTATTAGTTCAAAATGATCAATATGTCGAATCAGAACAAGTGATTGCTGAGATTCGCGCGGGAACATACACTTTGAATTTCAAAGAAAGTGTTCAAAAACATATTTATTCTGACTCCGAGGGAGAAATGCATTGGAGTACCGATGTGTACCATGCACCTGAATTTACATATAGTAATGTCCATATCTTACCAAAAACTAGTCATTTATGGATATTATCGGGAAGGTTGTGCAGGTCCGGTGCAGTCTCCTTTTCACTCCGCAAGGATCAAGATCAAATGAACATTCATTCTCTTTCTACCAGAGAAAGATATATTTCAAACCTTTTAGTAAGTAATGATCAAGTAAGACATAAATTCTTTAATTCCAATCCTTCTGGTAAAAACGAAATAGGGATTCCAGATTATTCAGAATTTAATCAAATCATATGTACGGATCATTGTCATTTTATACATCCTGCTATTTTCCACGATTCTTCGGATTTATTGGCAAAGAGGCGAAGAAATAGATTCATCATTCCATTTCCATTCCAATCGATTCAAGAACGAGACAATGAACTAATATGCCCGTCCCCCTCCGGTATCGCGATTGAAATACCTATCAATGGTCTTTTTCATAGAAATAGTATTTTTGCTTATTTCGAAGATCCTCAACACAGAACGCAGAGTTCAGGAATTCCTAAATATAGGACTCTAGGAATTCATTCCATTTTTAAAAAGGAGGATTTAATTGAGTGTCGAGGAGTCAAAGAATTTAAGTCAAAATACCAAATCAAAGTAGATCGATTGTTTTTCATTCCCGAGGAAGTGCACATTTTACCTGAACCTTCTTACATAATGGTACGAAACAATAATATCGTTGGAGTAGATACACCAATCACTTTAAATATAAGAAGTCGAGTAGGTGGATTGGTCCGAGTGGAGAAAAAAAAAACGGATTGAATTAAAAATCTTTTCTGGCGATATCTTTTTTCCTGGAGAGACGGATAAGATATCCCGACACAGCGGCATATTGATACCACCCGGAACGTTAAAAAAAAAAATTCTAAGGAATCAAAAAAAATTAAAAATTGGATCTATGTCCAATGGATCATAACTACCAAGAAAAAAGTATTTTGTTTTGGTTCGACCCATAATTCTATATGAAATAGCGAACGGTATCAATTTAGTAAAACTTTTCCGCCAGTATTTGTTCCAGGAAGGGGATAATCTGGAACTGAAAGTTCTTAATTATATTCTTTATGGAAATGGAAAATCAATTCAGGGAATTTCTGACACAAGCATTCAATTAGTTCGGACTTGTTTAGTCTTGAATTGGGATCAAGACAAAAAAAGTTCTTCTATAGAAGAGGCCCTCGCTTCTTTTGTTGAAGTAAGTACAAATGGTTTGATTAGAGATTTCCTAAGAATTGACTTAGGAAAATCCCATACTTGGGATATCAAAAAAAGGAATGATCCGTCCAGTTCAGGATTGATCTCGGATAATGATTCAGATCGGACCAATATCAATCCATTTGATTCTATTTATTCCAAAGAAAAATTTCAACAATCACTTAGCAAAAATCACGGAACTATTCGTATGTTGTTGAATAGAAATAAGAAATGCCGATCTTTGATAATTTTGTCATCAGCTAATTGTTTTCAAATGGGACCATTCAACGATGTAAAATATCACAATGGGATAAAAAAGGGAATTCATGAAATTAAAAGAGATCCTTTAATTCCAATTAAGAATTCGTTAGGCCCTTTAGGAATAGCCCTTCAAGTTGCAAATTTGTATTCATTTTATTGTTTAATAACTCATAATCAGATCTCGATAACTACAAATTTGCAACTTGACAAAGTAAAGGAAACTTTTCAAGTATTTAAATATTATTTAATGGACGAAAACGAGAGAATTTATAAGCCCGATCTATGCAGTAACATCGTTTTAAATCCATTCCATTTGAATTGGCATTTTTTCCATCATAATTATTGTGAAAAAACATTTACAATAATTAGCCTTGGGCAATTTCTTTGTGAAAATGTATGTATAGCTCAAACAAAAAATGGACCACACCTAAAATCGGGTTAAGTTCTAACTGTTCAAATTGATTCTGTAGTAATAAGATCGGCTAACCCTTATTTGGCGACTCCAGGAGCAACTGTTCATGGCCATTATGGGGAAATCTTTTATGAAGGAGATATATTAGTTACATTTATATATGAAAAATCGAGATCTGGTGATATAACACAGGGTCATCCAAAAGTGGAACAGGTATTAGAAGTGCGTTCGATTGATTTAATATCGATGAACCTAGAAAAGAAAGTTGACAATTGGAACGAGCGTATAACAAGAATTCTCGGCATTCCCTGGGGATTCTTGATTGGTACTGAGCTAACTATAGTGCAAAGTCGTATTTCTTTGGTTAATAAAATCCAAAAGGTTTATCGATCCCAGGGAGTGCACATCCACAATAGACATATAGAAATTATTGTGCGTCAAATAACATCAAAAGTCTTGGTTTCAGAAGATGGAATGTCTAATGTTTTTTCACCCGGTGAACTAATTGGATTGTTGCGAGCTGAACGAACGGGGCGTGCCTTGGAAGAAGCGATTTGTTACCGAGCAATATTATTGGGAATAACAAAAACATCTCTGAATACTCAAAGTTTTATATCCGAAGCGAGTTTTCAAGAAACTGTTAGAGTTTTAGCAAAAGCCGCTCTCCGGGGTCGTATCGATTGGCTGAAAGGTCTGAAAGAGAACATTGTTTTAGGGGGAATGATACCCGTTGGTATCGGATTCAAAAGAATAATGCACCGTTCAAGGCAACATAACAAGATTACCTTGGAAACAAAAAAAAAAAATGTATTCGAGGGAGAGATGAGAAATATTTTGTTCCACCACAGAGAAGTTTTTGATTTTTTCATTTCATAGAATTTATGCGATACATCAGAGCAATCATTTCTAGGAGCGGATTCATCCCTTTAATTTAAACGCAGTCATTTTATTTGGTAATAAAAGATAATTAAAAAAAAATTGAAAAAAAAAATTTTGTGGGGCTAAATGACAAAAAGATATTGGAACATAACTTTGGAAGAGATGATGGAAGCAGGAGTTCATTTTGGCCATGGTACTCGGAAATGTAATCCGAGAATGGCACCTTATATATCTGCAAAGCGTAAGGGTATTCATATTACAAATCTTACTAGAACTGCTCGTTTTTTATCAGAAGCTTGTGATTTAGTTTTTGATGCAGCAAGTAGGGGAAAACAATTGTTAATTGTTGGTACTAAAAATAAAGCAGCTGATTCAGTAGCGCAGGCTGCAATAAGAGCTCGGTGTCATTATGTTAGTAAAAAATGGCTTGGCGGTATGTTAACGAATTGGTATACTACAGAAACGAGACTTCACAAGTTAAGAGACTTGAGAACGGAACAAAAAACGGGGAGATTCAACTGTCTTCCAAAAAGAGATGCCGCTATGTTGAAGAGACAATTATCTCATTTGGAAACATATCTGGGCGGTATTAAATATATGATGGGGTTACCCGATATTGTAATAATCGTTGATCAACAAGAAGAATATACGGCTCTTCAAGAATGTATCACTTTGGGAATTCCAACGATTTGCTTAATCGATACAAATTGTGACCCGGATCTCGCAGATATTTCGATTCCAGCTAATGATGATGCTATAGCTTCAATCCGATTAATTCTTAACAAATTAGTATTTGCAATTTGTGAGGGTCGTTCTAGCTATATAATACGAATCTAGCTATATCCGAAATTATGGATTAATAATAAGATAAAATAATAAGATAAATAAAATATTGGATTCGGGTAATTCAGAATTCATAAGATTTTTGGAATCGGTTACTATAGTATTACTAAAGCGTGCAAAAAATAAAAAGATAAAAATAACCGGAAATATTATGTGATTAGTTGGTATTCAAAAAAGAAAATGTAAGTAGACAAGTCAAAAAAAAAGAGATAGTTGAATCAAAATAATTCCTTTTCAAGTTTTCTATTTCTTTTAGGGGTAAGGGCAATATGAATGTTCTATTATGTTCCATCAACACATTAAAAAGATTATACGATATATCTGTTGTGGAAGTAGGTCAACATTTCTATTGGCAAATAGGAGGTTTCCAAGTGCATGCCCAAGTACTTATTACTTCTTGGGTTGTAATTGCTATCTTATTAGTTTCAGCCATTCTAGTTGTTCGAAATCCGCAAACCATTCCCACTTTCGGTCATAATTTCTTTGAATATGTCCTTGAATTCATTCGAGACGTGAGCAAAACTCAAATTGGAGAAGAATATAGTCCGTGGGTTCCCTTTATTGGAACTATGTTTCTATTTATTTTTGTTTCTAATTGGTCAGGGGCTCTTTTGCCTTGGAAAATCATACAGTTACCTCATGGGGAGTTAGTTGCACCCACAAATGATATAAATACGACCGTTGCATTAGCTTTACTTACGTCAGTAGCATATTT